>JAODOY010079440.1:0-15385 GCA_025399855.1 Forbesichthys papilliferus | reverse complement strand
ATATATATATATGAGAAATATATTAAGCTTGATTTCCTTAAGGAATCTATTATCATCTGTGTGAATAACCTCTTGCCAGCAGAGCCATCAGCTGAAAGGAGAAAAATAGGTTATAAAGAAGCAACTGTTAAAATCATGATAATGTTTGATCACGTGACATATTAAATGTAATTGGATAGCCTAAACAGCAGGCCTAATAAGTAATAACATTGATGGGATATAAATATCAATATGGTGATAGGCATCTACCGATTGGTGCGATAGGGTCATTTTTGATGAAAAACACAACACACTTGCTGCTGCTATTGGACAATATTGCGCATCAACCATGTTGTGTTAATTCCCTAATCATCTCGTTTTTTGCGTTACTTTTGATTATAGGCGATTAGTTCGACATGGCAGTATTCGTGGCAAAACAATTGTCTTTGATATCAGGCAACTGAATAAGTTGGAAACGGTGGTAAAACCGACATCACTGAATTATCACCCTGCGTGAACATAGTACGTCCCCCGAATACCTACCATGTGGTACAGCCCTCTCAGTTGCGCTCAAGAACGTGCATTGAGCTGTACTGGTGCTCCAGCGTAGGACCAGCCTAATTTAATGTAGTAGTAGCCTGTGACACGGAACCTTGTCAGCAGTAATTAGTTATATCAGTGTGTTCTATGATCTGAGCTTTTGGTGTCAACGGCGAAGATGGTGGCCGGTGGGTAGTTGCAACTGTGGACTTCTTGGCTTTCCCCGGTACGCGCTCTGAGATAGTTAGTGGTGAATGTCCGCCACTATTGCGCAAATCCAGCTACGTATCACACTCAACAGGTAGGCTGTTTATGTCTAGACACGCGCTCACACCATATTCCAACTAGGTTAGTTTACAGCTAGCTACAATAAATCATTGATAATAATCAACAAGGACATAATATTAAAACTATATCAACGCAGTGATAATGAAATGATTAACTTGCCCGGCAGTAGTCCATACCTATTTTGTGCAGTAGACCGCTGAGCACAGCGATCCGAATCTGTCAACTCGAAAGGGGCAGAATGAAACGTTCGACGAAGAAAATTGCCCAAATCTGTACAGGCTCTCAGGCGTCCAGTATTTAATGTTTACAAGTCTACAATTACATTTCCCACCATGCAACAGAGCATAAATGGGGGTAGACATGTATTGCCTGTCCTGTATTTGGTTTAGTCTACAGGTGTGCATTTTATATTCACCAAGTGCTGTACGCATGGCCCTTAAACAAACCAATCCTTTTCATGATTTTGTCTATACACAGTGCAACAAAAGATAGCAGCAGGGATTTTATTGTTTGTTTATTTACAGTCTTGTCATTTGCACAGGCTATATGAAAAGAAACAGCCCTATTTAATTAAATGTAATTTTAGTTTTGTCCCTCCCCCTGCATGTAAATTGAACAGGAAGGTCTGTAGAAATATAACATTATATTCCACACTTTATAAACCGTGCACCCATATTAAATATGCTGTTGTGGAGGTGTTTAACCTCCTGTGTGTTGTGTGCTTCATACTGCAATTTAACTTGCTGAATACAATACCGTTCCTGTTAGTTTCTCCCCCCATAGGCTCCAATATAGTCTACGTGGTCTGTCTGCCAAGGTCTGTGGAGGCCCCAAGCCTTGTGTGTTTGCAACTGTCAGGACAGAAAAGCTCCATCATGACTCCAAGCAAAACCAGGGGTAGTTAGTAGTAGTTTAGGCCACACAGCCCAAAAGCTTACCTATGATGTGAATATGATTGCTTTCTTCTAGAAGTTTACTTCTATTGAGATAATGCTTTCCATGGCAACGCGCCCCTGCTGAGGTGATCTTCTTTGCTACAGGAGTCCCCTTGCATCAATGTGATGTGTTATTGGTTCTGATAGCCTCGGTTTATAGTGTAAACACTATTTATAGTGTTTGCTTGCCTTACATGATCAAACATGGGTCTTTGTAAGCAGATGAAAGAAGAGCTAGATGTTGTTTATCACATTTATTAATTTAACCACCTGACAGTAAAACTCAATTCAGATTGATTTGTGGCATTTGGCGTCTGTGCTTCTTACCCATCAATTTGGTTAAATACTAGTGATTCACTATTCCACTGTATTGACCAGTGACCTATAAGAGTTTGCTGCATGTTCATGCTTGTTCAAAGCTCATTGCCCTTTACCATTGGGGGCCCCTTTCATCTTCCCACAATACAAATGTCATTCAGGACCTTCCTAACAATGGGGCTGAAGGAAAATATCAAGAGGGTTAGTTTTCCTAACACACAGACGATAATTGTACCAGAAGGGTGTCCAGACCCGCCTCCCCCACCGCCCCCCAGGAGGAGCTGTCTGGTTAGAGTGTGTGAACCATTTCCCAGCAGCCCCCCTGAACCAGGGCCTCAGGCGTGCCTTTCCAGAGGGCCGCTGTGGCTCGACCCTGCCTTTGTCACGTCTCCTACTGGCACCATCGTTATGCCGACTGAAAGGGGGGCTCTCAGGCAAGACAGGGCTGTGGAGATTTGAAGGTGTTTTCCTGTTCTTTCTATCTAGTCCGCTCCACAGACATCTTGTCCTTATTTGGAACGTTGGTAAGCAAAAGATGTAATTGGCTGCATGGTGTTCTCCCACACATTATTACTGGCTCTAGCAGGATGGCATTGGAGATTAGCATTACACGTAGACCACTCTGAGAAAGGTTTCCGCACATTAACCGACTGAAGAGCTCATTTAGTTGTTTACCAAATGGAGGGCCTGTAAAGAGGTGGGAGAGGTGCATTTGTTAGTTGAACTGCATTTCAAATGATGGCACCAATTAATCTTTCAAGAGGCCTCTTGAATCACAAATCAAACCCAAACTAATTTGTTGATGTTCCTTGTGATATTGGATGCTTAGGAGCTGTGTGCGCGCGTCTGTGTGTGCGCATGCCATGCTACCTGGGTTGTTGTGACTGCCAGAGGCATGTGAGACACTTCACAGTTTAGAAAATATGTTTACATTTTACACCACTTTAAAAAAAAAATCAAGGCTTTGAATCTAGAAATAGATGTGATGATATAGTAGGTTGTGGCTGTGTCACGTACAGTATATGGCATGTCCCGCTGTTAGGCTACTGGATACAACCTCGCACAAAATTCTATTACTACAGTATTGCACACCCCCTCATGTAATTAATTCTCTTATGGGAATTTAAACTGCCAGGCTAAATGATCAATACAAGGCTTTGGTACGGTCTCACTTGCACTGATGAGATAACTTGGCTCCAGTCGGTTGCTTAAACACAAAACACCAAAAGACAAGAGGAAGAGAGTACCTGCTTCCTCTGACTCAATTATTCCAAGTACAGTTGCATTATCTGCAATAGACTGACATTAGGGGTCTTCCAAATATGTGTAGAACAGCACCAAACGCACACAATCAATGCTCTCAAAACCGCTCCGATGGAAGAACATTCATTGTCTATATCACTATCGTTAACCAGCAGCTTTTAATAGCAGCCTTTAAATCATAATGCTTTCTTTCACAGCCCTGACTGTATACAGCAATTGGTGTTGTAAAAGTAGTACAGGTGTGTTGCTAGTCCAAAGTACATATGCCTCTTCTGCTGTAGTCCTGTTGCATTTGTCTGCTGTGAAACGCCAACCAGGGCCATGGCAAAAAGCCCAGTCAGGCATTCTCTATACAGTAGCTCTGGCAGTATATGCTAATTGTTATTGTCATACTCATACTGTTGTGATTGACCCACTGAAATTCCTCACAGTTGACCTTATGTTTGGCAGTACATTTGCTTTGTTCCAGTTTGCCTTGCCACTCCTGTCTGCCTCCATTGTGTAACATTCCTTGCGTGTGTTCTCATACTGTAGGACATTGGCACATGTTTATTACAGGCACTTGGTGGATTACTGTCGCAAGGAGATTCTCTGGGGACGTGTTTACCTGTAATTGACACACACTTGGAAAAAAGCTAATGTTTATGATCTTTGTGTTTTATTATTTTATTTACTGTGGATGCCATTTCCCTGTTTGCTGTTATAACGTTTTACAAATAAGCATTCCGTTTGTTTGTCTAAGGGTTGCCCTAAGCGCATTACCTCGAGCAGCAAATCTCTCCCAGTGACGTGTGTTGTACGTGAGCCGGGCTCAGGGAAGGTGGACCCCCGTGGGATTTGCAGTGATGTTGGCTGGATCTAAGGCCGGGTGTGAACACACAGTACCGCTTCATTAGATCTCCTCTTGTCTCTTTTCTGGCTCGTTCGCTCGCTTAGGAAAATAGGCACAGGAGAAAAGCAAGCACAGACATTGGTTTTTGCACCTCGTCTACCAAACAGACAGAAGACGTTAGATCTCAGTGGAATGTGCAAACCAAAAATAATAGTGTCTCTCTGGTTTTACTCCCCTCCTCCTTTTTATAGCTGCATGTAACAATGGTTCTGTTTCCATGGCAGCTGGGGCATGTTAAGCTTTAGGATAACAAGGGGAAAAAATGGCTGAGGGACAAGACGCGATTGCAGGGGAGCTAAAAATAGGCCAGGAGTAATTCCGGACATTATTTATTCATCTCAAACTCTGTGTTTTCGTCTCCTCCGTAAACACTGGTTCACGGCACGACAGTCCTCCGGGAGGATTTGGTCATCACGCAGCCTTAAAACGCTCAGGAGCTCACTGTTTAGGAATAGACACCGTCCAATGGTACGCAACAGGGTTGAGCAGCACACGCGTAATGTTTAGAACCCGGAATCCACAGGTGGGGCGAAGGCCAGGTTGTTGTTGAGGTAGGTTTCATAGGGTGCCTGCTCATGAACCTGTTTCTAAAGATGCACTACTATACCTGATTTATATCAAGAAATGCCCACGTGAATGAAAGTGGTGTCACTCAATAGTTCCCTGCTATCTTTTGGAGTGAAGCTCTTGAGAGCACACGCCCCTCTGACACTGAGTGCACTTGTCTCTACTCCCCACCCCAGTAGAGCACATAGTTCATAGTCTCATAGGCCCTACCACCTACACCTACAGTACAACACCAACATAAACCGTCAAGTGCGGAGGATGTCTTTGGTTCTAGTATAATGTCAGTCCCTTTCTCAGGGAAGATACTGTTATGTATTAGGTTATGGATCATTAGCTGTTGTTATTTATTACCAACTGCTGCTACTTAATGGTGGAGTCAGCGATGCTGGAGAAAGGTTGTTGATATTTGAATCGACATATATTTGACACATCTGTTCATTGTCATTTGTCAATGTGCCCATGTTGGGCACATGCTGCCAAGGCTGGTGAAGTGGTCCAGTCCGCACCACTATGTTTGGGCTGAAATATTTGCTGTTTGACAAAGTGAAATGGCATATTATCACTATACATACATACATACATACATACATACATTAATTATACCTTCTGAGCTAATGTATACTTTTCCCCAGTCCCCACTAGGGGTACACGGTATTGCTTCAATGTGACATTGCGATTCATATTGATAATGAAAATTGCAATATCTGTACAACACATACAACACATTTCCAACTGATGTCATATTGGACTGGTACAACAGTAATTCCAACCGAGTAGGCATTCTTATTGGCAACTAATGTTTCCTCTTCCATCTCTATTATGTCATTAGCTTCCTCAGCCACACATACTGTTGTCTAAATCAAACACAACTAAGCCAAACAGCTAATGGACGCACTTCATGCAACATTTTCAAAATTATATTGTGCAACATGAACGATATTGAGTAAATATACTCCTAGTCCCCACAAAGAGTATGCATGTTTTTGTATAATACGTGTACTAACCTCAAATGATACAAATGTTCTGTATCTGCAAATAACACACAAGGTGACACAACCTGTTTTTGAAGACACAGCTCCTGCAGCCTCATCTAATTTCTACATTACAGCCGAGCTGTGCTGTGAGCCCACCCTGTGAACGCTGCTCTCTGGATGTCACACTCATACAGAGTGGCGGCCAGCCCAGGGCCGTGTAGGGATGAGCAGCTGATGGGCGCACACAGTCAGACATATTTCAGCCTCCCCTCCCTATTACCACTTGTGCCCTGCTGCCTGTGGAATGACGGCCTTGTCTCTGTCCGCGGTTCTGAAACCAGTTGTTACGTGAAACCATGCCATACAGTACATATTGCACGTGTCTCATTTCAGTCATCGGGGATCAGTGTTCACTTAATTTCACCTGTTTCATACTATATGATGATGATATGAGGATAGTTATTTAATTTATTCTGTGAGGGGCTCATGGTGAGTTGGTGAGAGGAAAGGAACAGAAAAATAATTGTAGCTATGCAGTTATGTTAGAGTGGCTCACGTGAAGGAAAGGCTTTCCCCAGTCCATGTAATTTTCGTCTAAATTATAGGGGTCAGTGTGTTTTAGAAATAGCCCAGGTAGCAATTTGCCACATTAATGAGCTACCGCTTAATTATAGAGCCTGACGTTATCTAAGGGAATAGGAAAGATACTTGCCTCTGAGACCTCTTCTCCTACCTGTCACCGTAGCAACCTCAATACACTGTAAACAACCATTTGTCTTATAGACAAGTCGATTGCAAAATGGCAGGCCAAAAGGTCCTGAGATCCATCCCTGTAACTCCTTAGTAAGATGCCCAACAGCTGCAGTGTATATGCTCTTTAATTCTTGTAATAAATCGCGCCGCTTTAAACTATATGCTAAATGACATGGTTGTAGTTGCACCTGCGGCTACCTGCATCTAGTCTGATGTCCAACCCAGGAGCAACATGTAGATCAAGTCGTTGCCTAGATACTGAGTGATTGACATGTTGATTGACGGTTTTACATTAGTAAACTTCCTCAGTAACTGCACCACAGGGTCTGTTAACTGAACAAAATGGTGGTGTGCAGTTGTTACTACTGGTTGAATTGCACATAAGAGCAGCTCAGTGGCAAAGCTAAAGTATTATAAGGGTTAGCAGAAGATGTTCCATCTGTGGCCCATTTCATCGTGTGTGTGTGTGTGTGTGTCTGTCACACTGGTGCATTGTGAAAAGCCCTTCTTTGTGGACACATTACTGTAGCTGGAGAGTGGCATTGTGCTCTGCGGTGGGTGGGGGGGGGGGGGCGCTATTTAAAGAGAAGGCAGAAAGATGCCGTGAGAAGGATTAAACTCATCGTTGTACGCTCGCCTGCCAGAGGCGCTCCTCATCACCCTTACCCCCCCCACCTCGCCCATCCTCTCCCCCCCTCCCCGTTGTCATGGCAACAGTGGTGCTCCAAGCTCCTAGCCTAGTGTGTGTCTATGTGACAGGGGATATAATTCTGACTGTCAGCGGTGTAGCCAAGTGCCGGCCCGGCTCCCCCACTGCTGGTCTCCAAGAACTCACACACAAGCATCTTATTCTTCCTACCTATCTACCTACCTAACATGTTGACATACCAATGTTGCCTGCTGCTGTGTCATACTCTATGCTGTTATAGGTTAGACTAACATGTTGACATACCAATGTTGCCTGCTGCTGTGTCATACTCTATGCTGTTATATGTTAGACTAACATGTTATGATCACAATGTAGCAAGGTTCAGCGAATTATAAGAGCACTCTCACCCTGGACAAAGACATTGTATGTCATTTCAATATCATGTTATGTATCTTTATTGTATTTCTTAATGCACCTGTTTTTAATTTATTTAATTTTTAAAAATCTGATTCCTATAACCATTTTTATTAATGTTTCTCTGTATTTCTGTATTTGTTCATGGGAAGCACAATTGTGCATGTATTGCCTCTCTGTAAAGTGCTATATAAAGAGAATTTTTATTGCACAATGCACATTGTGTATCAATTGTGTAAATTGTACTTTACGTGGTTAGTCCTCTTGTTGATGCTTAATGCTCGATGTCAAATGGAAGTGTCTGCATTAAGGCCCCGGCTGTCCTGTATCTTTGTGTGTTCTCCTCTAGAGGGCGTCTAACATGACAGAAGTGGAGCCTGTTCTGGACTTTGCCTCGTCGGGCCGCTCGGGGAGAAGGAACGCCCTGCCGGACATACTGGGCTCTCCAGCGGGCGTCAACCCCACCGACCTGCCACTCAAGCTGGCAGAGCTCTCCCTCAAAGGTATGCTGGGAGAACTGGTGGCTTTGAAATACATTACACCAAATGATTCCCTATGTGCATGCCTGGGTCTGATCTCTATGGGCAATAGGAAGTGAATATTAGATTAATCTGTCAGGACATGAATGAAGGAAAGCACTTAACCCTATCTTAAGTAAATATTGATTGTCCTTTTATTTTTTAATATATTTTTATTTTCTAATGCTATAACAAAAGACAGGTTTAGTGCTGGTTGCAACCAGGTACTGTTACTGTTTCCATTACATAGAAAAACATGTAATGCATGTTGAAATTAGCATAATGACAAATGGTTACTGTGATTCACTGTTCTTACTGACTGGATCACTTTCATACAACAAAATGCATCCCACACTAAAAGGTGTTTGATATCTTGTGCCATTTTAACAAAATTATTTGGAATTTGTGTGTGTGTGTGTGCGTGCGCGCATGCGTGCGTGCACAGATGGCCCAGGAGGAGCCCAGTCCCCCACTTCGGAGGAGCCCCAGGCCCCACCGGAGAGCTCTGAGGGGGGTGAGGGATCATAGGGACCTCTGTGTTGACTTCACAGGAGATGTGCAGAGATATCGAGAGAGGGGGAGAGAGAGAGATGATGTTGTGGTGGAAGGTCACCCTGTGGTACGAAGGTGATGCTCACACTGTTTGCACAGCGACTTGACTGCATGGCACAGCATCGAGGCGGCGATGACACGGAGAAAGACACTTGCTGCAAAGGAGCTTGGGACTGTTTCACACTTGACCCTATTGGAGGGGGGAAAAAAACTACTTGTGAATGAACGTGTGTGCGTGCGGGTGGGAAGAGTGATTGCCTGAACACCCACCCCCTTGAGCCAAACTTAATAATATGGTAAGTTGTATTCTGTACACTACTATTTTTGTATGAACTGGAACTGTTACTAGTCAGCAATGCAAATATGACATGTCAAACCCTGTACCACTTACTGTATGTGCTTTGTGTTCTGCTCACGACACTTTCCCAGTCATTTGTCTGGTGTTGCTCTTGGTAGTGGCGGGAAAAGGTGGCCTGTATTTGGTCTATTCTTTTCTGGTGGAGCCATTGTTATGGAATGGTACATGCGGTATCTGAAGCAAAAAATAGGGGAAACCTTCCCTTTGATGTCACACACCTGTAGTCTTATGACCTACGTTTTGACGGGAGGCTTTATGGTAGCCTACATGTGGGACTGCAAATGGATTGGAAGCTTTTGTCTCTCAGCCAACAATCATCTTCTAAGGGAATCTCTTCAGGCAGCTGTTAAGACGACAATAATAAATAGATGGACGTGTCTGACTTACATTCCGGAGGAACACGTACTGTCACTGCCAGCCAGTCAAGCACTCCCTCAGTACAATGCTATGAGAGCTCCTACAGGCTGTGCAATGTCCATCCATCTTAAAATGTGCCTAGGGGCAGTTTACAACCAAAACCTGTATTGTTTTAGCCATTTATGAGAGGTACTGTTAATCAATCATTATTGATAATACTTAATAATTAAACTAACTTTATATAAGACATTATTTTGTCTTTTATCTATTTTTTAATTTTTTTTATTATTAATGAATTTACTTTTATTATTTTTTTTGTTTGACCTGCTTTAAAAGGCAGTAATGTTTTCTAATGTATTCTAGTCTAATCAGATTTGGTTTACACACAACAATCACAACTTCAGCAGGATTTAGCGGAGAGCTGCTCTTTCCATATGCTGCTTAATGTCACTCAGTAACATATGCCCACCGACTGGGCTCCACAACGTGTTTCAAGGGATGAAGATGGCAGTGTGCCTGCCTTATGCCTCTCTGCACTCTGCAAGAACTGTTCGCACTCCTCAACACAATACCAGAGCTGTGAACGGGAGGCATGAGGATGAGAGCTAGCTGGAACAATACAGCTATGGATACAATCAGTCTAAATCATGTCACTGTTGCTGTACATACAGTATATATTGTATTATTATACATGCTATCGTATAATTGACCCACATTTAAATACACACAAAGAGCTGAGCCTGTTCTGTATTTGTCTCTACTTACTTTGGAAGTGGCTGTGTCTGTTTGTGATTGTGTTAACACAAAGGCAACCAGGGAGGCCTTGGTCTACTGTAGCTATTCCTCTGTTTGTCAGTATATTGTACCAATGCTGACCTGAGATCCTGTTGCTGTGTATCTCAAGGTAATCAACATGTCGGTTGTAAGTGTCTTGATTTCTAAGTGGTGCGTACTGTATATTTTAATAGCTGGGCTGAATCTTACATGTTGATTCTCTCTGGTGGTGGAAAAATGCCATAATAAATCCTTATGTTTAACTTTACCAGTACTTTTTAAATGTTGGGTTAACATTATGTATCATTTGTTCAACTGAAACAGAGTTCATTTATTGATTTAGTTATGCACATGTATTCAAATTTTTGGTTAAAGTAAAAGTACGAACATAAAACATATTTTGAGCTGAATTACCTTAGCTATCACTGTAATTGCTAATAGCTATTATAGTATGGTTGCTTTGACAACCTAATAGTTTCTATTTTATGACAAATGCCCTTGCCAATCACACTAAATAGCCAAATAAAATGTATGTACTTGCCAGTCAGACTAAATAATTGCATTGTACACCAATTAATGAATGTTTAGGACATTGCTTCAACAACACTGTCATGGTTAAATTTGATTAATTATTCAAATAGTATGCATATGCCAATGATAATGTCTTCTGAGATTATTTAGATGAGGAATTGTTGAATGGATAATATGCATGCAATCCTAAAATGAACCACTGGAGTGATATCAACCAGTAAACTATTTTTTCAGTGTAGCTTAAAAGATGTAGTTCCCTGCAAGGAATAAAAAACAGGACATTCTATAATATAGAATATTTTGTTTATATTGGTAGAAGTTACCCGTAAGGTGCACTAGGTGGCGATATTTCCTAATCAATTATCCACTGACGCCATATTGTGTCTGTGTCGTCGTCTGAATTTCTTTATGTCTGGCACAAAGAAAACGTCGACTGTACAGTAGAATGAGACTTTGAAGTCACCTTAATAACCTTAAATATACCAATATAACGGTTTTTTGTTGCAGAATCTTGCCTTCAAAATGAAACTCAAATGTGACTTTTATAAGGACACACCCAATGTTGTCACCATGGCTAAAAATGGAAAATGACTCCAGAAAAACAAAACCTTACATTTTGGGTCTGGAAGTAGGCTGCTGGTCTGCATGTGTGTTACTACAGAAGAGCTAAGTATGTCTGTCACGAGTTATCAGGAATCATAGAGGATGCTGTGATCCCGGTGGGGGTGGGGTGGGGAGGAGGTGTCTGTCTGTCTGTCTGTCTGTCTGTCTGTCTGTCAGGCAGGGAGGGTCTCAGCATGACTCACAGAAGATTAGATGACAATTATATGTGGGGCTGTGTTACCAGAAGCTAAAGAGACAACAGCTGCACACGACCATACACAATCACGTCTATTTATATATCAAATACCTTGGTTTGACAATAGATTACATCATTAGGCTCCTGTGATGTTGATTAGACAGCAGAATCTTTATTCTAAAATCTGATACTGGTTATTTACTTCAAAAGTATAAAAACATTGTTACCAATTTCATACATTTTGATTAAGCTCTTCCTTCCATCTTGTTCCCTATTCTCATTTACAAGGTGGCTCGGTTGCTATGTAACCTGTTGCCAGGGTAACCTAGCCCTGAGAGAAGCTAGGCCTGCTCGGTCAGTATGAGCGGAGGGGGAAGTCACGTTTGACGCCTTTTGCTGTAGCCTAATGATTAGTGGTCAACATCCTCATAGGTATAGGTCATGACCTGAGCAGGCTCGTGTAGACCACTAACCTGAGACCTACAGGTACAGTAACTTGTTTATAGGTAAAGGTGCTTTTATTGTTACATACAGTACATGTAGCGAAATTCATCCTCTGCGTTTAAGCCATCCCTCAAGCGAGCAGTGGGCAGCTACTGTGCGGCGGCCGGGGACCAACTCCTGGTTTATATATATCCTAAACAGCAAGAATCCATATTCTTCTATCTGTATGGACCAGTGGTGGACACAACCATTCTAGGTCTGAAGGTTTCCTTGAGGCGAAATGGGCTGTAAATGTCCAGCAGGAACGACGCCATTACAGACGGATTAGAGACAGCTGTTGCTCTGGTAACAATCACGGCTAAATGGACGAATATCCAACCGCCTTCATGTACACTACTCCACTCTTCTCCCTCTTGCCCTCTCACTCACCGCCACAGCCAGGCCAATGAATGAACGGCTGTCTTACCCATAGAACTATATAGGTCTTTCCCACGTGAGGAGGGGGGCGGGGTGTGCTGGCATGGCATGTGGTTAGGTCAGAGTCTACGCCAGGGCAATGTGTAGAGCACCACTGTAGCGACTCACATGGAACTCCACGTGCTTTCTTGAACACAGCCAGACACAGGAAGGGGGAGAGAGAGAGAGAGAGAGAGAGAGAGAGAGAGAGAGAGAGAGAGAGAGAGAGAATCAGTCATTATGGATAAAATAAGGATATAGATAGAGAGAAAGAAACATAGATGTTGTATGTTTTAACTGATGCAGATTGCTGTATGGGTACGACTGGCTTTATAAGAATCCTACACATGAATATGTTTCTATTTGAAGTCATAAGTAATAGGCAATCCATATAGAGTGGATGGATTTAGGAGCTACTCCCTTTATCCATTGGATGGATAATAACCATAACTCTCAGCCAGACTACAACGGTAGTAATTAGCCGCTGATAAACTGACCATTTTCACAGCAAATGCAGTTACAGAAACAGGCTGTTAAGTGGCAGATGAATTAAGACGTATTTTGTGTGACCAAAACATCATTCTCTCATTAGCTTAATCTTCTGTCCCTGCATGTATGGGAGATACCACTATGAGATACAACTGGGGAAAGTGGGGTTATTTTGGGTGCTGGGCTAAAAATTTAAAAAAGGCATTGCGGTAATGTGTGTGTTTTATTACACATTTGCTAATATGGCTGTATATAGGAACTGCACCATATCACAGAGGCATCAGTTAAATGCAGATTTCTCTGAAAAGTTTAACCCCTCCCCCTTCCTATGGCTGGTTCCAAGCTTGGCAGTGACCTCATCCTTTGTCCAGAGGATCACAAGACCGAACACTCTCCTCTCAACACACACACACACACACACACACACACTCACAGAGGCAGGAACCAACCAAAGAGACAGACCTGTGACATCACTCCCAAGCCGGTGGGGGTAAGCTTGGCATGGTAGACACCCGGGCTGGCATCACTGCCCTCCTGTCATACTCTCTCAGCAGCCCTGCCTCTTCCCATTCTTCTCTCAGGGATCACAGGCCATGTCCTCTCACACCCAGCCTGCAGTCTGTCTCCATATCCATCCTCAACCATCCTTCTAGCCATTTGTGATAATTTCATCAGATTAAAAAGGCTTCCTTTACATGTCCTCATCCATGACCCCAATCCCATCAGACCTCGTCTGAGAGTGGGTCCGTTTCATTTTGGTTATGTTCATCTGGCCAATCAGAGTCAACTACAAGTGTCCCTTTTTCATCAGAGCAACCTAACCACAATTATAGGACAATGGCTGCACCGTGAGCCACACAAATCAAAAGGAGATCCCAGAAATCTCTGCATTGCCTCTGAAATGCCCATAGTGACCACAGCATAATATTTTTCTTTTTTTTTTCATTAAATATGCCACAAAAAAAACCTATATTTTGTTGTCTTGCTGTTGTTATCTGGGTAGAGCAGATGCGATCAATGTTGTGGGGGGCTTCTAAACCTCAAGATAGGAAGAAACATATGTTTCTACATCTAATTAGATCCTCGTAAATTAGCATATTTACGTGATTATGAAGATGTGGGGGAACAAGGAAGGCTGAAGCTTCATAATGGCCACAGATGTGCCCTGGAATTGGCGTCATCTGAGCCACAATGGTCCCTTATTACCCATGGCTTTGCACTGACACAACAAGTCAGAGGTATAGACTGCCGATTTCATTTGATTCAATTATATTTATCAATCAGAAGGTCTCACTGAGTGACTGTAATTAGAATATGTGCTCAAAGAGAATAATGCTTTTGTGGAATGTGTGAAATGTGAAATGTGCCCGCTATTCTAGCTGCCAAAACATGAAGAGAGTAACCCTGCAGCATTAACCCCGTAGCACACGTCTTCCTCTCTCTCGATGCATGTTAGTAATAGTGGGACGACAGCCCGTCATCCAGATTTGGGATTATGATGACCACGTGTTGGCCACACTAACAGAGATTGTACATACAACCTGATGAAAAAGTATGACATTTTAATCTTTTGACCACGGCTCTCCACTGCCATCGCCACTGTGTGTCTTCTTTGTCAATACCCATGTGGTTTTGCCCCACCTCCCCCCCAATTCTCATCCTTTTCATCTCTTTGTTTTCCTCCTCGGCAGCCCTGACATCATGGTCCCGGCGGAGCCCAGGGATGCTAGCAGAGCTGTTGCTATCCATGCATATTGCACATAGCCTCTTGTCCGCCTCCAGCCTCTGGAAAACAAGCGCTCCCACGAGCCGGGTTCTCTTTTCACCTTAGGCTGTGTCAACCCCATTACCAGGCAACATCACAGAGCAGCGCTAATGTTAAATATTCATACAGTACATGTTAGCAAGAATGACAATACTGCACCCGAGCAGGGGTAGTAAAACATTTTAGGATGTTGCACATGCAGATATACTGTAACAAGCATACTTAGAGTTAGTACCTTATTTTGTATGACTTCAAATATATTGAAAGCACATGACAACTACAGTAGATAGCTGTAGATGTAGATAGATTACATGATGTCAATGGTGTCTTGCATGGTCATCTAGGTACTAGTAACTATTAGAAATTGATACTACTGGAATAGATACTAATATGTAAAGAATAGGCTATAATGTATATTAGTATCTAAAGACTAGACATATTAGTATCTAAAGAATATATCTAAAGAACTAGTAACTATTGGAATAGAATAGGAAAAGTAAGTCTACAAGAAACAATGTCAAAACAGATTGCCATAAATGGTACCATAAAAATTGTAATACAACACCACAACTCAACCAGGCAGTGCAGTGCAACCAATGCAGGCATGACTTTATACTGTATATTTTGCCATTTCATTATCTTTTGTTATTTCCATGTCATGGAAGGACCTTTAAATAGCACACATAAAGAAATATTAAATATAATAAAGCCACTGGCTTGAACGTTCTTTATGTGTGTGTGTGTATGTATACACACACAAATACAGTATA
>JAODOY010079439.1:17169-38193 GCA_025399855.1 Forbesichthys papilliferus | reverse complement strand
GGCCGCTTGTACCCGTGATCTTGTTCTTTCGGTCATGACCCACCCTTCATGACCATAGGTGAGGGTAGGAACGAAAACTGCTGAGAATGTATGAGAGTGTATGACAATATTATATTATATTATATTATATTATATTATATTATTACAGACTGTGTGTGTGTGTGTGTGTGTGTGTGTGTGTTCACCTTCCCCAAGGTCTGTAGTGGTGCTCCATCTGTAGCACTCAGGGGATTAGAGCCAATCTGTCTGTCTGCCGCTCAAAGTGCTGATGGTCAGACCAGCTCCAGATTAACACAGTGCTGGGATTGGTGGGGGCGGAGGGGTGTGCATGTGTGGAGGGAGCAGGGGTACAGAGAGACAGACCCCAGATTAGCACCACACAACTGGCACTGTGTGTGTCTGTGTGTGGGGGTGTGGGGATGTGTGTGCATGTGTGTGTGTGTGTGTGAGAGAGGAAGTGGAATAGAGGTATATGAACAACAGGGGCTAGATGGTGGACAAATGTATAGAGGCATTATTGGTAAGAAAGTGCTACGGAAACAGTGAATAGATGGATGGATATAATGAGAGAAAATAACTATTTATACTGTAGAAATGAAATACGTTGTTATTATTATTATTATTATTATGATTATTATTGTTATTATAATTATTATTATTATTATAAAAAGTGGAAGGTTACAACATTGCTTCATTGATTGAGGGGAAGACTGACAAACCATTTGCAGTTATTGACCCACACACACACAAACAGTGAAATAACACAATACTGTAGCATGTAAATAACCACTGACTTGGGATAATAGAAATATGTTGACTTGATGTTTTTGAGCTGTTTTTGTTTTTGAGCCAAGATTGTGTACGAGCGATCTAGGATGTGTATTTGCATAGTGGGAGGTGTTTTGTTTGCTTGTGTGTGTGGTGTGGTGAAGGAGGGGTGTACAGCAAAGGATCCCCACGTCCTATGCCACCTCTCTCCAACTCCCTCACCCCTTGCAGCTCTAGTCAGGTTGTAATTGGTCTGTAGTTTTTTGCTCTGGCATCACCAGTGGGGATTAGAATATGCCCCCCCTCTCTCTCTCTCTCTCTTGCTCTCTCTCTCTCTACATCACATGATCCATTACATCACAGGATTGAGGTCAGAGCTGGATTAGAAGAGCTACGCCAGCAAGATAGCAAGAGAGGCAACATCGGAATTACTAAAAGTGAAAGGTTTGGGGGTGGGGTTCAGATGGCAACAGAGATTAGAAGTAGGGGAAGGTAGATGCAAAGACACATAGTAAACTAAACGCAAAGGCAGCAGTGTGTGTGTGCGTGTGTGTGCGTGCGCGCATGTTTGGTTCATGATTCTTATCAGTATCAATTTTTTCAAAGTACAGTTTGACTTGAGACCTGAGCCCTTATGTGTTACATTAGTGTTTCACAGTGCTAAATACTTATTATACCAGGTTAATGTAATTTACGTCACCAAAGAATGTGAGAGATATCAAGGCTTTGGCGGACAGCAGCATTTTGTCACTTGACAAAAACACAATGGTTTCTAGTTCATCTAAAAAATACTTGCAGAGTTTATCAAGCGGGGCGCATTCATGCTTCTTCAGCTCTCTCTATCATAAAACCATTTGTTGATTATTTAATTCCCTTAAGTTATGTTTGCTGCCATATGGTATTTTTTCATCCTTTTGTTTACCCTTTTCTCTTTCTATTGCTTTTATCCATCTCATGCCTATGTCTCTCCACCTCGCCATCCCTCACTTTCAGATGATTATATGGTGTTTTTGGATTTCTTGTTGATGGAAAGATGATGCCACATCGGGCACATTGAGCTCTGCAATGTTTCATGGTTCTCGCCTGAATTGAGACGTCGAGCGTACATTTGAACCATGTATATGCAAATGCTTACTGGCAACTCTTATTAGACAGTGGCAGCAACTGTTTTAGTTTGGTTCACAAAACAAACCTGCTTATTTTCCTATTCACCATTGTAAAAGTTACAATGGTAAATTGTTTACGGTGAGTATAAAATCTCACAATAAACAATGACCAGCGGACAGAAGAGGAAGGCGATGTTGTTGCATTGTTTATTTTTGTCTGGATTAGCCTCGTTAAAGTTTGATCAACCATAATGTTTGACCCATAATGAACTGGGTTAGAGAGAACACCTGTCCCCGGGGAACACTGCAACCAATGTGTCATCTGAAGACGTGGAACACTTTAATCCTATACCAACAGGGAGGAATGTGGAGAGAAGATGTTGAGAGACAGAGAAACATGTGTGGGGATGATGCGGAGAGAAGAAGGGGAGGAAGAAGAGGAGAAGGAGGAGCAGGAGGAAGAGGAGAGACAGTAATCCTGTCTAATTCCCTTAGTGTTGCGCTGAGGGAGCAGCACGCTAAGAGGATTGGGACATTCTCTAAATTAGATCAGCAAGAATAACAAAGTGTGAGCAGAGGTGAAGAGGAGGGAATGAGGGGACAACCCCGACATGGTGTCATGAAGAAGGTTTGTTGGATCGAGGAGATGCAGAGCGACACAAGAGACGTTGAAATATGTACAAACTCTGCAGAGTTGGTGATGTGTGTGTCTCTAGGCAAGCGTAAGACCAAGAGTGGTTGGGACAGAGCTTAGACGCAGTGCTTGTTGATCTATAGCAGCAGCAGCCTATGCTGCTACTTGTCATTTAACTCAATAAGATGCTTTGGATAAAAGTTTCAGCAAAATTACTTCTACTACTACTACTACTAATACTAAAGTTCACGAAGTTTTCTGATTATCTGGATAAGAAGGACACATGTGAATGGAAAGCTGAGGAGGCTAATGTAAATCGTTGCAAGACTAACAGGGAAAGACAAATCACAAATGCAACAACAAATAAGAGTTAAAGGTATAGTCAGCTATTGCAAGCTAAGTGTAAGATAATACACAGTTAGTCACCAAATATTTCCTGGCAATTTGCTAGTTAATGGTTCTCTGGGTGTGTTGAAAAAAGAATAAGATACTTCCACAATCCCTGGCGCTATAAATATTAACATAAACAAAGCTGTGGTACTACTAGTGCTTCAGAATACGTTTCAATGTGTGGAGTGACGCTGCGGATAGGAGGGATATTATGAGCAAGCTTCTTGAAAATAATTTACCCTGCCTTCACACTGATCCCAACCATACAATGCTTTTTCTTCATTTTAAAATATATATTGGTCCACCTGTAATTGTCACCAATTAACCATTATACATTATTATTCTTCAGTATCTGTAAAACTATTCTTAAATCATTTTTACTTTAATCATGCTTTACTCTCACTTTATTTTATACTAAGCACCATAACACAGAAAGCTGTATTTGTCTAAGGCATAAATAATCTGAGGATCTAAGCACTCACTTTTACTATTAGTGATATTAACTAGGTGTTACATTGTAATCTGCATAAAGACCTTTAGCAGATGTGTATTCTGATGTTGACATTAGTTGGTGATCCATTCTACTATAATGCTGATCCAGTTACCACTGATAGCCACAGATCACACATAGGCCTACAGTACAGTATGTGCTTTGGAAGCATTTATGCATGGCCTTAAATGTTAGTACTAAAGTGCCATTAAACACCTTATGTATATATTGTCATAACAAGACAAATATACAATGAACTAATGAATAACAATAATTATACATTTCATATTTGAATGTGTTTTCTTAGTTCAGTCATCATAATGCATTACAAAATGATACTGTTGATGTAAGTCAACATGCCATGTCAATTTCATAATGTTTTTTTAAATAATGTGCTATAGAGACATTTGTTTTATTCAAGGTTTTTGGTAGAGGAGCATGTGCGTGTGAGTGTGTGTGTCTTACCTATCTGCCTGGCTGTTGATGACAGCTGTGTTTTTATTTTTTCAAACACAAGCAGGTATGTACTTGCTTGTGTTTGGCCAGGGTCTCATCTTGCCATGTTATGATTATGAATCAATTAACCAGAAACTGGACTGTAGGCAGGTGGTGGGTATAGTGGGCCTGCCTCACGATTATAGTCTCCAGATCAGCCCGGCTGCCAGTTTGGAGGATTAGGCAGAGGAAAGAAATCATATTTCTAAGTCTGGCTGTATCTGTATCTGAATGCCCCACACACGCTGCTCTATCTATCTATCTATCTATCTATCTATCTATCTATCTATCTATCTATCTCTCTATCTATCTATCTATCTATCTATCTATCTATCTATCTATCTGTCTTTGTCTGTCTGTCTGTCTGTGTGTCTGTGTGTGTCTGTCTTTGTATTTATTTTTTGGTTCTTTCTTTTTATCAGAATTCTTCCCAAAAAGCCTGTATTATCTCTTCTCTCTAATCAAAATATACAATATTTTATACATATACAGTATATATATTTCTCATAGAACGTCACTAACATATGCACGGCAGCAAAAAGCTGAGGGGGTCAGACATTTAAACTAGTCTGTTCCTGTCCTGTGCATCAGTTTAGGGTTGGTTGAACAGTGGGACCGTATTCCATCCATCCATCATCCGCTTATCCGGAGTCGAGTCGCGGGGACAGCAGCTCCAGCAGGGGACCCCAAACCTCCCTTTCCCGAGCCACATTAGCAAGCTCTGACTGGGGATCACAAAGCGTTCCCAGGCCAGTGTGGAGATATAATCTCTCCACCTAGTCATGGGTCTTTCCCAAGGCCTCCTCTCAGCTGGACGTGCCTGGAACAACTCCCAAGGGAGGTGCCCAGAGAGCATCCTGCCCGTACCACCTCAAATGGCTCTTTTTGACGCAAAGGTATAGTGGCACTAATCCGAGTTCCTCACGGATAGCTGAGTTTCCCTGACCATGTTGTGACACATGAATCTGTCCTCTCTGGCTGGCTCTCTCATATCTCTATCTTCCTTATACCTCTGTATAGATTAGTGTAAGAGATGCACCATCTCATCTCTGAATGTTCCACACCATAGCCTTGCTATCAAGCAGAGATGGAGAAATATAACAGAATCATTATAAAAGACTGATCACCAATGGTTTTATTTTATTTGGACTATCTCTACCATGGAGCTGGTTAAGTAATTTACTGTAACCAAACAGCCTTCAGGCAGAAGTGGAAGTCTTCATCTACCCCTAGTGTTTCTACTGTATTGTATGTTTGGTGTCTTTTTATGAATTACTGTAAATAAAATGTAACATTTATGGATCTTTCATTTCTTATTTTTTAGTTTTTATTGAAGAGTTTTTACAAGACTTGACACTAAGCCTAACGGCTAATTCACGACATGCAGTAACATTTACAATGTATCTGGGACTGAGACTGACTCAATGTTGACATGTCCATTCCGAGTCCTCTAAAACATGACATAAATCTAGAAGTTTAATTAAGTTATTTATTGGCTCAGAAAAATCTATCTACCACAGTCAAACACAAAAGACATAACAGATGGATTATACGAAAGTTCATTATAAACAAAATAAAAGAGAGGGAAAAAAACAGACAATTCTAATGTAAAGATAGTATTAAGTAGTAAGCACATCATTGTATCCTATCACTGCTATTGAATAGATCCTGAGTTTGAAAAAAAGTAAAACAGGAAAATAAAAACAGAAAAAAAAGACATGTTGACAGTTGTCTAGAAAACAAATATAAGTGTGTGTGTGGTGTGCCTGTGCAGCAACACATCAACCCATATACCAGACATGTACAGATCAGATATTTACAAAAGAACAACAAAAAGTACATTGCAATGTCAATGTCAGTTGAAGACAAACTAGTATTAATAATACTGATAAGATCAACTTCAAAACATGCTTTAATCCAAATAATTCACAATTCTTCTGAGACATTTATTTTATTTTAATAAAGAAATCATAACAAAACAACAAACACATGAAACTGTACCCATCACAACTTTACAGGTTGAAGATGAGAGACAGTCTTTGTATGAGAGGCCTGTTCAATCTGCTTCTGTCCTCTCTGTCCAATGCCTGCTTAGAGCATTTATGCATTTCAGCAACAGGACTTGTCATCAAGAGTAGGTTCATAATATCTAAAACTGCTGCCATATTCTGTCACACCACCCCTTGTTATGTTTAAGCAGAGGAAAGCTTTTTTACTGCCAATGGCCAAATGTGGCCAATACAGTATAGCTTAATTTTCTCAAATGTTTTAACCCTACTTTCCTAATAACAAGCTGTGCCATATGTTCAAAGGCATTGTTCTACAGTATCTAGTCTTACCCTATACCACACACAGGATCACAACATATCATTAAAAGGCCCTTGAGAATCAAATCTGGGCCTATTGTGTAGACCACTCCTGCTTGGATAAAATATCATTAATACATCAGAGTTAAATGTGTGCCACAAACATTTAATAATAATTTAAGACCCAATAGTTGATTCATGTGCTTTAACAAACCACAGCAGTTTGGAGATCATGCATGTGCCTTTACAGAGGCAACTTAATACGATGATTGTGTCTTAGTATCCAGATACATTATGTGTTGTGATACTGTATTTGGTCTCAAAGTAAGGCCATATAAAACATTATTAAAAATTAAATTAGGTTCCACTCAACTGTGATTACTACAAACATGAATATGAGATTATGCTCATTTAAAATCATGCATTTCAGCATTGCTTTGCTTTACAATCTATGTCTTTATTACAATAATGATTTGTTTGTTTCACTGACATTTACATAAATAACTGTATCTTGGTAATGAACATATGCATCAATTGATATTAATTAATTACACAGTCGACACATATAAAAAGTTAGTTTTTTTTTCTGTTTTCAGAGTTCATAGACTGGCGCTATCGGTTGATTTTTACTGTCCCATTTTTCTCAGCTTTCTTTTGGTGAAAAAATTCACCTTTCTTAGGCCTTGTTCCCTCCCTCCCTTCCAACTTGTCTAGCCCCACCCCCTGTCTCCCCACTTCCTGTCATTACAAGACCTGGAATTTCCAGGAGTTCTGGTCTTTGTAGTCCAGACAGTCAGTGGCATTGAAATTGAGCTTCCAGGCAGCTTGGTCCTTGTAGTCCAGACAGTCGATGGCACCGAAGCCCAGCGAGGCAGCTGTGTAGCCCTGTGAGGAGAGCGAGGCAGGGGACTGGCTCAGGGGCCCGCCCATAGAGGAGGCAGTGATGGGGCTTAGGGCCCCACTGGTGCCCGACAGCTGTGGGTGCATGGGGGACAGGTAGGAGCTGCAGTCCAGGCCTGTGAAGTAGGAAGAGGAGCTTGCATAGCTCTGGCTGTAGGCCGGCGCCTGGCTGTACGTCATGGGGTAACCAGTGGAGCGCTGCATGCAGGGGGTGCTGGACACACACAGGGGGTCAGGCAGTGGGGAGATGGAGGCCGGGCTCCAGATGGAGACTGTGGCGCCGGCGGAGCCGGCGCTGGGTGTGATGGCAGTGCCTGGGGGAGGGGGAGGAGGGCTGTATGGTCCGTTGGTGGGGTTGGCGCCAGCCTCGGCACTGGCATCGCGGGCAGGAGAGGCCTTCTTCTTGGGGGGCCGTGGTTTAGACTGGCCTGTGCTCTGTTGCTGCTGTTGGCGGCACTTGGCACGTCTGTTCTTGAACCAGACCTGGGAGACAGAGCCAGGTCAGTGGTGTTGTTCTATTATTATATTAATTATAGCCACTGTGAAAGCATACACACAGTGCTTAGTGCTTTTATGAGTGTAACAAAATCATTATTCATTCTTGCAGCCTTGCCTCAGTTTATGTTTTGATAGTGTTGTTTTCAGGTTGAGAGGTTCGTTTATTTGTACCTGCAGTCAGATTTGTTTTACAGTAGAGCAGCAGAGATGAGGTCACTGCGTGGAGATTTGTTAAATCGTAAAATGTGTGAGTTAAAAACACAGTTGGTACCTGGACACGGGACTCGGGCAGGTTGATCTTCAGAGCAACCTCCTCCCTCATGAAGATATCTGGGTAGCGGGTCTTGGCAAACAGAGCCTCCAGAATGTCCAGCTGAGCGCGCGTAAAGGTAGTGCGCTCTCGTCGCTGCTTGCGTGGAGTATCTAAATCAAATCAATAAAGTATGATATGATAAAGAATTTATATGTTTGCGTCGGATAATCTCTGTTTTCTCTGGCGTCGACTAAATATCACTTGGCGTCAAGCTTTCTTGGCATTTAACTAACACTATGCATTCTTGAGGTAAAACCGGTGTAGATTAGTTTGTAAAATAATTTTCGTTGAGCCTTTATGCTATTTAAAGAATAAGATTTTGAAATTATTGAAATACGAATATTATCTAGGCCTATAGATTACATTTCAAATCATATCGCTCAATTGCATTTATTTTTTAATATTATTTCAGTAGACATACTATACACTCTATAATTATGTTAATAACAACGCTTATTTTATTTAATCGAACATTTCAAACTAAATTATATTTTATTTAGATATGCCTATACTTTATCAACTAAGAGTTGCATTTAAAATAAATATTAAATGAAAGAGCGAACAGATGGTTCTTAAAGTTGCTTATTCGGAGACTAAATTCTGCTTTGCTAAACGTTTCTGTAACGATATTCAAAATGTGTAGGTTAATTCAAAATCTCTATTGGAAAATGTGGTGTAAGCAAACGACATTACATTTATTTTGAAGCATGGAGTAAATATGTTACACATTAGGCTAACAATAACAGGTCGCTGGAACCTATTCTGTGTTGTTTTACATTCTCACATTTCATTCCTTCGTATTCTAATATGATGAAGTTACAGGTCACGTGAGTGTTCTAGTGACATATGTCTATTGACAGGTGTAATAGGCTATCATTGCACATAACCGTAGAAACAATCGAATACATGGAAATTCTAATTGGGTCAAGCATTCATATTCTTTGCGATTGTTCTTGCATGCACCTTTTACTACAGTTTGCACATTAATTGCGAAATCTTCCTGAACTGAAATCCATCAGTTTTGTTTGGGAAAAGAATCATTATAACTGACAACAAAACCAGATATTCAAAATAGTTTAAGCAAATAGTTAGGCTACTTACTTGGATATCCAACGGCAGTGTGGAGTAGATCCATGCCCGGGCCGGATAGCGTTAACCCGTTCACGGCGTAATGTGGTTGCTTTATGTAGGACATCATGCCTCGGCCGGCTTTAAAACGCTTCCTCACTCACTCACTCTCTCTCTCCTTCTCTCCGACCGTGGGCCTGGTCTGCTAGCTATCTCCGTTGGGTCTCTCTCTCTCTCTCTCTCTCTCTCCCTCTCTCTCTCTCTCTCTCTCTCTCTTCTAACACTCCCCTCTCTCTCTCTCTCCCTCTCCCTCCCACGTTTCGTTGTTTATTATGTTTTATAAGGCCTGGCTATATTTTTCGTTGACTCTCGCTCAATATGCTGTTTTGAAGTGCACACAGCAAAGATGAATGTCTGCCTTACAAGTATACTAAAAATAATCACGACTATAGTTTCTTTCTGTTTTCCAGAAAACAAGCAAATAACACCAAACTACAATAACGAGACTATATACTACGGTAAAAGTTAATAGATATGATCCTGTATCGCTACCCAAAGGTGTTAATGAACGGTGTCAAAATTCAGTTTGACACCGCGTATATGCCGATTCAGAGTTGAGTCAGTGTCTCTGGCCTGCGGGTGCTGGTAGCGTATGTTCGGATCCAGGTGGATATGCCTGTAAGCTGCCTGCAGAATGAAGTGCAGCAAGACAAGGCTGGCTAATTAGAAGTAACTTTTTACAAAGTATAAAGCCAGATCCCTCCTTCCTTCCCCCACCCTTCCCCCCACCCTCCCTCAGTCCATTCAAACACCCAAATGGAGTGTGTTCAAACACATGCACCATGTGCTATACACAGGTACAGTAAAGGGTTGGTCAAAGATTAACAGTAGGCTATGCAATGTGCATTATTTACTTATCAGTACCTGAACTGCCCTGTCAAGCAAGAGGCCTAACAACAATATATTCCTATGTAAGATATAAACCATTCGAAAAAAACGAAAGTCCAACGATTCTGTGAAGCATTTGGAGAGGAGCCAGTGTTTGATGCTGATGCATGTCATGTGTGTGTTTGGAGGCCGTTGATGAATGTGTCACATAGGTGCGATTCGAAACCTCAACATGGGTGCATAGCAACATAGCATGAAAGCATCGGACTGCAAACACTGGAATAACGTCATGTACTAGCCAGCTGAAAGAATTCCTCCCTTTCCCATAAAAGGAACCATTTGAATCAGTACCTAAAACGAAAGAATAACCTTGTATCATCTTTATTTCTGTCTGCTGTAAAGATGCCATTTAAAAAAAAAAAAAAAAACATCTCTTGGCCTTTAAACATACACTATCGTAAAATTCCAGTTGTATGGTGAGTTGTGATGTCTAAAAGGGGCCTCAATAATCTTTAAATATTTCCAAGACTGATTTAACCCCAGGTATGACATCATTTCTGGATTGTAACCAATCATCTCCGGGATAACTTCTTACTCCGGGAGCCTATCAAGTTAGGGCAAGTAAAAAAAAACACTAAATGAAACAGATTGTTCATCTGAAAGGGGGAAACGTCTGTTCAGGACGACAGTTGGACATTTTTATTTTATGGGGCCTTTAAAACGCAACCACCTACAGAATTAACTGCATTTCCCGCATAATTCTAATATCTCACATCCCATAAAACTGCACAGTCTGTCATATCACGTTTTGCCCTTTAAAGAGGAATGTTTAGGGCTTTTTTTTCGGAAGGAATACAGGTGTGCACATCCTCTGCATCATGAAAGAATACACAGCCTTTGGCAGAGCGTGCAGGATTCATATTTGTCAGTTAACAGCTAGTCAATATGTAAAACGCAGGCCTCTTCAGAAAGCATCTTTGACACCATCTACTGAGTGTAGACAGCCCGCTCACGCACGTAGCGAAACGTGGACACGTACACTCGCAACAGCTGCAGACCGACATCCTAACACATGGCTGCATTTGGAGAAACTAACATATAATCTTTATTTAAAGAAAAAATTAATAAAAACCTGACCTACAAACAACAAGCATTAAATAACGACGGGTTCAAGATTGTAAAGCACAAAAACATTGCGTTCTTCTAGAGTGGGTCAGGCATGGTTAATAAACATCCATGGCGATGACTGCATTGCCAAAGAATGTTCTAGATGGGCTTCACGTGGGTGATGTCACCTCCTGAAATAAACAACATACTGAGTTCCCTGTAAACCGTGGCTAGTCAGGTAAAACAGTGACCTGGTGTCAAGTTACCTGCTACTGTGCATATTTTCTGTGTTGCTGGTTTATGACAACACTGGTGGTGTCAGTGGATTGCGTCACCACACTGAACCCTTCTGGGGCTCATTTTCCACTTCACGGTTTTTGTTGCTATAATTGGCTGTAGGAATCTCATAAGTGCAGAGCTTAGAGTTACGACTTTTTATTAACTAAGGCCTTTAAGCCTCATTAGGGCCTGGTAACTTTACCGCAATCATGAAAAGACGGATGAAATATGTAATTTAAACACATGCATCTAATGTTAAATGAGTCTGTGACCAATGTGGGTTTTTGACTCCAGCCGACCAGTGGCATAAGGTTGCAGAGGGTTTACGGGATCACGCGTCGAATACTGGTTCAGTCCGGCCCCACCAAGGTATCTCAGCTCGCAGGGCTTTTAAAGTGTCTCTCGCTGGGTTACGTTATGCATGAAGCGGATGTGGAAGGCCATAAAATGCACCCCTTGCCCTTAAGTTCCCTGCAAAAGAACAAAGGGGAGAAAAGCGCCTGCTGTTGCGTATCAGTATGCTGTGTGTGCGTGTGTACGTGCATGTGTGTGTGTGTGTGTGCGTGTGCGTGTGTGCGTGTGCGTGTGTGTGTGTGTTTCGGCACTGAAGTCATATACTGTAAAAGTCATGAAGCAACATCTGTTGTTCGTTACGACGACGCTCCTGCTCTCACACCCCTGCTGCTGCCGTTGCCGCGGTACCCGGCGTTCCATGAGGTCATCCTTCCAAGACCCCTGCTCCATCGCCAATTAAGTAGGAAGGGGGGGGGGGTTAAGGGGGTGCTTTCAATATACAGTAACCTTCCCTTTCACCTGGGTTGGATGTTTTTGCAGTCAGAGAACAAGGCGTGCTCTACAGCCAGATGGAGAGGTCAAAAGGTCAAAAAGCTAAACGTCAACAGTAGAGGTTGTTTTCTATATTAGAAAACTGTGTGTTGTCTTGATGGAGAGAGAGCGAGAGAGAAAGTTGGTGTGCATTCCGCAAAACCCTTCCGCACATAACCCGGGGATGTAATCACAAATTGGCGCTCGCCGGCATGCCAAGAACAGAGGAAATGATTTCATCTGAGCAAAACGAATCGCACGACAACGGGGTAATAACGAGCGCTCCAAATCAAAACCTGGCGCGCTGTGGCGAGCCACGGAAGGACGCTCGGCGGGCAAGTGTTTACTCAAAACCCTGGGGGAAGCATCATTTGTCTTATTCGCTAATGGTCGCATGGGATGTCTTATGTCTGTTTGGTCAGATTTACACCAACAGTGGTTCATTACGTGAGCTATGCGGAGGCATTTCTGGCTTTTGTTGTGCTTGGTTGTTGTGTTATTAAGATCTGTTCCGCACGTAGATTCAATAAACAGTGCAGTTCACTGTATGCTGTTAGAGGTGGCGGTATGCGTCATGTCTCTCCTTGGGCCTGTTTGGGAGCACAACGTAAAGATGGGTTGAGTTAAGAATTAATTGTACGAGTCTACAACTAGTACGACGCATAACGGACGCGCGCACAAACGATTATGTGCGTGTGTTTTACATATTTACCAACAGAGCACACGGTTACAGAAACATGGCAGATGCTCAAACTCCAATGCAGGCGTTATTGTTTTTTTTTTGTATTAAATCTTTTTTTTTTTTGCTCCAATACACGCATCTCCAAGGCAACAACCTGTCCCTCCGCTGTCAAACCAGGCTAGGCACACCCTCATCAGCTGTTTCCATGGTAATCTCCCATCTACTACATCTAGGTGTGGATGGATTTACAGTAGAGCATCTGTGTGTACGTTTGCAGATCATTTTCACTTTTCTCACACGGAAATTAAGCCCACCTCTGACGGAGGAGTAGTTTCCATGGCGCTTTGCCCCCCCTTCCTCCCCGACACAGACGGTGATGAAGCACAGGCCATTGTAACGCAGGCCTTGGGTCCGAGTCAAACACGCGGACACAGCTGAGCCCGAGGCAGACGGCCAGATGCTAAACGCTAAACGCTACGTGCTACGCCTGTGTGTGTGTGTGTGTGTGTGTGTGTGCTAATTTGTCATCTCCTATGCAGAGAAAGCTCATTAACTGGTAGGACACTCACACAAAACTATTGCAATCGGGCCATTTGGCAGACGCCTCCATCCAAAGTGACACTCAGTGAGGAGAATTAGCATGACAAAGAGCAGATGTGGCTAGTTAGGCATCTTGCTCCGGGGCTTGAACCCACGACCCTCCACTACTAGACTTGAAAAGCCACGAGGGGTGTGTCCTCGGAAGGGAGGGGGGGGGAAGGGGGGTTAGACTCACCTCTCGCGCTCCTGCTCCAGCAGGTTGGTGAACTCGTCGCTCTTCTTCATAAACTCGCCGTGGTTCCTCTTCTCGTCCTCCATCTTGAACAAGGCCTGCTTGTACGACTGCTCCACCATCAGCAGCTGCTCCAGCATGCGCCGGTACGTCTCCCGCTGCTTCTCCACGAGCTTGTCCAGCTGCCGGTCGACAGCGAGGCCGGTTAGCGGTGACTAGCGGTGATTAATGGTGATTAATGGTGGTTAATGGGGGAGTGTGTACAACGTGTATTGCATGTGGGTCTGATGAACCCTTTCTGAGAAGCATGCCATGAATCTTCACACATTACCGTACGTACGCATAAATATTGACAGTATAGTCGTCGGGTAACAGTTGGGTGAAGCACTGTGCCAAGAATATTCTGTAAGTTCTGTCACTGCGGTTGTCATGCTTGGGATATTTAGGTTTGAATCTTTTGCTGTCAAAGGGTGCTTTGGTGTTTCTGGTGATAGTTAGAGTAAGACATGAAGCGGAACATGCATGTCGTGATGTTTGCTGCTATCTGGTGTTTTGACTGCAAACGTTCTATGTGGTCTTTCAGAGGTTGTCTGGGTGTGTGTAGTCACCTCCGCCATGGGCTTCTCATAGATGTCCTCCTGAAAGAGGTCTTCCTTGCCCTGGATGGCGTCTCTTTGCAGGGCCTGTAGAACCTTCTGGGGCGTGACGAAGCCGTACTTGGCCTCCAGCAGGGCCAGGTCGATCTTCTCCGCTTTCAGAACCGTGATGACCTCGTCCCGCGCCTGGGGTCAGCGTGTGGGAGGAAGGGGGCCGGTGGTGGAATTGGCAGAGGTTAGCATTCAGCTGTTAGCCGTCTGTCATTAAGACTGCTCTGCTGTGCTCTATGCAGCCCGGGCCTGACTAAGCTTTTAAGGTCTAGTTGGAGCGACGCCTATCCTACTGACCAGGCCGAGCCTGCCACTGTGAACGTTCGCTGGTGTTGAAACTGCCCTCACACCCATCTCAACTCACCTCCCTTCACATTTCCCTTCCAACTCTCATGGAAGAGTGAGATGTGAATGGGGTGTCAGCATATGCACAGTTTCAGGAAGGGATTTTTTACTGGCAGGCGTTGGCTGGCAAATGATGGGGTGTCATTCATTTTCCTTTATAGTTGTTGCTGTACAAACTTTGACCCCTGACCCTCAACACGTCCCAAAGGAGAGGTTCGTGAGCTACAAAGAAAACTTCTTGTGGCACAAAACGTAGAACATGTTGGAATAGATGCATACTTTATTAAAGGCGGTAAATACTCCTCAATTTGCCGAACTGCCGTTGAGGTTGTTGTTTTGGTTTGAAACTCAGAGGGTTGGCACTGGCCTCTACCCCTCCCATCAGAGAGCCCGTAGGCTCACGCTGTTCTCTACCCCTCCCCCTTCCCCAACACCGCGACAGTCAGAGCTAAGGAACAACTCATTAACGCACAACCTGGACTTGACCTTTAATGGTGATAAAAGACACATAAAAACGACTTATTTATATTAAAGAATCTTGAGACCCCTTACGTTTTAGAACCACACACACACACACACACACACACACAACCACACACACACACACACACACACACACACGCACCTATACACCCACCCAGAGCACGCTCACCTGCAGCTCTCCCTCCAGCATGCTGAGGAGGAAGAGGAGGTCATCCCTGGAGAGGTCTCTGCCCTTCTCCCTGCGACCTCTCCCGGTGCTCCCGCCTCCTCCTCCACCACCACCTCCTCCACCTCCTCCTCCTCCTCCTCCTCCAGTGCTGCCGCCCCTAGCCGTCTTGTGGCTCCACTCCTGGGGGTCACCCGGGGGAAGGAGGTGGTCCGGGGGCCTCTCCCGCTCCCGAAAGCGGCCCTGGCCCCCCGCCCTCCCCGAGGGCTCCTCCCTCTCGCCGTCCCGCCTGCGGCCCTGCGCCCCCCTCTCCCCCTCCTCCTCCTCTAGGCTGTTGCTACGGGAACGCATGGTGCTGAGACCTGGAGGGGAAGGAGGAGGAGTAGAGGAGGGTGTTATGGGTCATCGTGTGCACCTCTAGGTGGCACTATGAGCGAATATATTTACATTTGTATACTCTCTGTCTACAGGGGGTCGGGTCACTGAGGGGGAGTGAGTGGGTCGCGAAAATTGCAAGCGGCCATTGAATGAATGAAGAATAGCAATTAATGGCTGCCGCGCTTTACATATCGTGTTGTTCATTGGTCGTTAGCAAGGTTGTGGCAAAATAGTTCCTGATTGGATGAGATCCTATTTAGCCGCATGCACACTATAGGTGCTGGAGCGCTCTGCACCAGAATATTTTCCGCACACACACACACACACACACACACACACAGGTATAGCATTAGCTAAAATAGATAGGTTTTTGAAAATTACGTTATTGGTACTTGGTGATTGGTGGGTCTATAAATAGATTAGTCCTCTCTGGATGGGTCTTAGCACAAAAAAGTTTTGAACAAAATGTATAGTCCACTGCTGTGGACTATACATGTATACATACATATACATCACATACATATACATGGTAAAGTATATGAATGGTAGAGAATATATAACATTGTTAGTCTAGTGTGGTGAATATAACATTGTGATTTGTGTATGCTAAAATGTCCTGCATATTCATTACAGCCAAGAAGGGCTCCTCAGCTTGTCGGAAAGTCGTTCCCTGACGATCACAGTCAAGCATTTTGTTTGCAGACTTCCACTAGTCTCCAGAATATGTGAGCAGATAGTTTTTTGTTTTTTTTCGTCTGTTATTCATTAGCCATCATTTACTACTCCACCTTTAACATTCTTGCTATATTGTGTAGTAGTGACACATTGTTTTTAACAATGACACAAAAGAGGTTCAAATATAAATCTAGATCTATAGTGGGGTTCATAAGCAATGTCAGTTGCACTGCTTATGTTATTTTCATAAGAAATGTTGTTTTGAATCTACCAAATGGCAGATAAATAACACAATAAGGCCCACATTCTGAAATTGACTTTTAAATAATTTTATTGAGCCATCAAGAGAGAGTTCATATTTTTAGTTTAACAAACAATGAATACATTTTACAAATTAACTCAATTGAACAACCAAATGGAATGTTTCCCATAATGTATTATATTTATATATAAATAAAATATATACAAATATTATTGTATAAATTATAGTAATACTAAGATGGTTTAACTAAACAAAGATGAAATTGTTAACCTCTGTATAGGATATGCGTAATTCTAACCACTAGATATTGGCTGATACTGGTGTTATTACATCATGATGGTATATAAGATTGCGACATAACATTTTCCTTTGTGACGTCTGATCGTGAATCTTCTCTTATTAGCCAGTAGTGTGTCACGATACTTGTCTCAGTTTAATCAAGTGACTCACTCACTTCAATGACAGCTGAAGGATTGCAGAACATAGACAAACATCTCTGGTGGCGGGTAATTTATTACTTTGTTTAGTGTTTTATGTACAACTGGAGAAGATAGACAAAGACAGAAGGAACAGACCTCAGTAGAAAGACGTGCTGAGACCAATCGGAGTTTGTTTGATCTGTGAGAGAATAATGAGGCTTGAGCCATTACGTCATTGTTCTATAACCGTTGGCTCACACTGAGATTGTGGTCCATGTTTATTATGGGATTTTGATATTACTTTAGTGTTTTTTTTTCTATTATCATTTTGTAAATCTGGCAGGCCTGACTTGACGCTGGTGTCGTTTGTGTTAAAGATAAATTAAACATGGAAATGTTTTTTATTTGAACAATCTAAATCTAGGCCCCCACATTAATCTACAATGGAGTCCATTACCAAGTTCTGTTTGCTTCACCATCCATCAAAAAACAAACACAAAGTCTGTTGACACTGTATACAGTATCTGAACATCAAATCAAGACATTTATTATAGGATTAACAAAGGTTTTTCCGACAATGAACTACAGTTTGCCAGTGCTTTGAGGTCAATGGAGTTTAAATTGCATGTATGTTATCTGTGTTTGTTAATAGGCTACATGCAAATTAAGTCTTATACAAACATTCATATATTTATTTATTTACATATTTATTATATAAAGATTGTTTATTATAAATTATATAAACCAAACTTGACAAGACAAGTATGAATATGGAATAATATCAAATTATCACACTAAGACATTAACATGGTACCTTAGTAAATACCATTAGTGCTAGAGTAGTTTGTGGTTTAATAGTAGTCATTAAGTGTTAGCATTTTGTTAGCTCGGTGGTGTAAACGCGTAATTTCCCAGAATCTCATTGGTGAGCCACCACAATTTGGGGCTAGACGCTAGAATCATAACTTGTGAGTGGGTCCGATCTCTGCGCGAGTCCCCCGGACATTTTACCAGCGAGAGGGATGGCTCCGCTATGGCTATGTGCAGGCAAGGAGCCACATGATTCAGAGCTGATGTAATAGTCCACCCTACAGCTTCAAGACTGCACAAGTTCCACACATCTTGGAAAACCGTGACCCAACGCAACCCAGACAAGATCCTGCATCATCATCATCATCATCATACCCATGCACACCTGGCCCGGCTGCAATGGGTGAGAGACGTTCAGAATCTTTGTGTGTGGGTGTGTTTGCTCATGCCGCTATAATGTGTCTTGGCAGAGCCGGGAGTCATCTGCACAGTGTGCAAACCATCTAACACAGTCACATGAGCGCAGGCCCCAGATCTGATGAAACGCAGCCATATTCACATACTTTGGAGATATTACAACATCAGGACATTTACACACTGTATATATGTGAAAACAAAGGCCTGTTTTTGTTAAGAAAACAAAAGCCAGACCCAACACAAAATCGGTCTTGGCAGCATGCACTTCAGTTCCCTTTTGCCCTGATTGACCTTGACCAGAGACCTCACCAAGACCTGATAAGACTTCAATGTGCAAACAGACCTTCCCTAAGCAGTATGACTGAATGTTTCCAGGGTGAACAATTTAGTGTTTAGAAATGGATCCTGGTTGGTACTGACTGGCCTTTGCCACAAAAACAAAAAAATATAGTTGTAGGACTAAGGAAGAAAAGAATATGGCGGTGATTATAATGTGGGTGCCGTTTGGCGAAGGTGTGAAGGAAATTGCCAAAAGATAGGAAGTGGATTCGCTTTTTCTTAGAAACCACGTGCGGCAACAGACCTTAGATAATCTGTAAGAACACAATCTGTAAGAATTGTGCTGGATCTCTAGTCCCAAATGAACTTCCAAAGTCTGCCATTTGATTGTAAACACTGCAACGGCAATGTTTTATCAGGAAATGGCGTTTGTTTCTTTAACACATTTCCCTGGAAGATACATCGCTACGAATCCCAAACACAGTTCTGATGAAAACCACCCACTCAAACATTATAAAACAAGTCGCACATGCCCTTACTTGCATTCAACCTTAACACATCACGGCAGTATTATCTGAAAGTACACATATGCAATATCTCCTTGAATGGAAGGGCTTGTTGTGCAGAACTAGCCTTGTTTTTTGTCAGACTAATCCACTGCCACTGTGGCAGGCACAAACATTTTGTGCAAATGCCAACTGCATTCTGCAAGAACCTCACCGATCAGTGATGTAATGGTAAATATTAGTAACAGGTGTGCCACTCTTTTGCTGGGGGTTTAGCGGCAACACCTTGGGAATGTTTCTGCAAGCTATCTCATGTTTATGAGTGGAGAGGTAAATGATGAATGGGAACACTGGCGCTACACTTCCCGTGACCTTCATTAAAAGGCTTACGAATACGCTTACAGAATGACGCACAACAGGCCTACCTATTGAGACGAGAGACACTTAAATATATACGGCATAATAGCTCCTTGTTGCAAGGAAGGGCCTTGGTTACCATGAGGCCTTATTAAATTCATTAATTCACTTACTATTAACATTTATGCTCCCCCCCCCCTCCTCTCTGTCTTCAAGGCTCTTCCATTGCAACCTCATTAAGCATAGGACTTGTCCTAAGCCAGAGTAATACTGTTACTGGAAGGAGATGGGGGGTTGGTCTCGTCAAGCCAGGACCACCAACGTCTGCCTGGACCGCTACCAGGTCAAAAGGCTCTTTCATTCGCAAAGCAAATTAGCAAATTTTCCTCTGTGAATAACTAAACAGTCATCCAGTCGAGTCGCATGCGGGCTTCCTAATTGATTAAACCTCCGGTAAACCACTGCGACTGACATTTCTAAAATATTAATAAAATAAAACTACAGGGTCTCATTCAGCAAATAAAAATGGAACACAGCTGCAGATGTAAACCCTTTTCATTTTTCGTTGGCGTTCACGCTTCTCTCCATATAATTTCCAAGCCATCTCCACCGACTTCTCACACGTGCGACGTGCCTACTGGTTTTATCATCAGCCGTCGTCGGAGTGAACGCAGAAAAATTGTGGCTGTCACCACCTCAAGCACTCCTCTAACACAGAGCGCGCGCCATGCTCTTCAATTTGCGTTAGCTCGCCTCTGCTGTGGAATGGCCGTCGCTCGTCTTCGCTGGGACGCGATGACGTTTTCAGAGTGCGGGTCGGGCTGCGGCGATGACATCACTTGTCGTGCGTGTCGGAGGTGGAGTGAAGCGAACCGAAGCAAGGGGAAAGGACGTTAAAGTGCGCGCGCGCGTGGGTGTGCATAGTGTGTGACAGTTGACGATGAAAGTGTGCTGCAGGAACATGCCTCCTTCTCCACACACACACACACACACACACACACACACACACACACACACACACACACACACAAGCACGCACGCACAGAGAGCTAAACTGCAGTTTTACGTTCCCGGGGCATTACATCACCGTCCTGCCAATATGATTGAGGGCTCGAGGGGCACACTTCAAACAGAACGGAGAGAGAAGGGGAAAGGAAGAAAGGCAGGAGCACATGCTTTAAGGGGAGGCGTATGCGGAGGTGGGAGCTCCCCCCCCGGCTATGAATATCAGCCTCCCGGTGTGTACGGTCACACATGCCCGTTATCACATGGGCCATCCTGGGGAACCATTAAGCATGCAATACCACACCTGCTGGGTTTACCAGAGAGAAGCACACCTTCAACTGCTGAACAGGTGTCAAATTATCATGCCAGTTATCTGAGTGGAAAGTGACAAGCCACTTTATGACCTTGAAAAGCACTTCGGGGCCTTGGTATACAGCCTATTATGTGAAGCGTGCCTAAACGATCATGCTGTATTATTACATATAGAACACACAGCGAGTTTGCACATTATCTTACCGAATGGGATCATTCAATATGGGACAAAATTATGTCTTTCTTCAGACATCACTCCAAACAAACCCACCGCCGCTTCTTCAGAGGGTTGGGTTTGACGCCGCCATTTTTATTTTTAACTGAACGCACCTGATGTACTTGCTATGCTAGCAAGTATGTTGATTACTGTACTGTAAGTATATAGATCTGGAGCTCCAAGTCTATGCAAGTCCAATGAAAAGTCTACTGCATTTACATTCAT
>JAODOY010079439.1:0-17069 GCA_025399855.1 Forbesichthys papilliferus | reverse complement strand
ACTGTACTGTAAGTATATAGATCTGGAGCTCCAAGTCTATGCAAGTCCAATGAAAAGTCTACTGCATTTACATTCATATTTCCCTCTGTGTTGTTTACATTCATAGGCATGGCGTGTTCTGGCGTAGGAGGAAGTACACACAGAAAACAATGGTTCTTAAAAAGGCCTTGTGGTGCTACGAAGAACCATCGCCTTGTAAATAACCATTTTATGTACATGTATGTCATATGGTTCTTTATGGAACCAAAAATAGTTCTTCTATTGCATCACTCTGAAGGACTATTTTCGGTTCCAGTTAGCACCTATTTTTTCTTTTCTGTGTTTACGCACTACGCAGAATTAAAGAGACAGCTTCAGGCTTAGGCAATGTACAACAGCTACGAGAGATGGTTGGTGGGCGAAGACAGAGGAGACAGATAAGATGGGATCGAGTGTCGCTGGCTTTCCGTGTTGTGGGCGTTGCGCAGAACACCTGTGCACAGTGCAGTGCTCAGTTTTTGTTTTCTTTTTTTCACTTTTCCTTTTCATGCTATGATTTATGGTGACTGATATTTCATCGTAAGTGATGGCGTGGGGCCAGAAAAGGGAGTTCTGTCCTTTCTATAACAAAACAATTCTTTCAGCTTTAGCCTACATTTTATTTGCCAGTGACACCTGTGATTGATGGCGCCAGTGTACACACACACGCACACGCTTTCTACTCTAAAGCATTAACGGTATTATTATTATTGCCAGTGCATTTTATATATTATATGTCATGGGAAATGTATGATAGTAACAAGGCAGGGCGCGGTTATTCACATACGTCAACTGTGCATTGACACAGGCTTATATATGCTGGGATAATAACTGCCACAACTTTAATAACCCGCTAATACAAAAAGATAAATTGGCCAACATAAGTGGCTTTTTGGAGTGCAGACTTCCAAGGCTGAAATTATTTTTCTAAACCTATCCCAGACGAACCAAAGTAGTTTTATGGCTTACTCCCAAAATGGAAGTTTGAATGATTCACAGATTTAGTAATAGCATTAATGTGTTGCTCAGTAGGTAATTTAATCAGAAACAGAGACTGTTTTTTTAGATTTCGGTAGACTCTCATGGGTTTTAGTGGACACCTCTATTCCCACTGTAAGTTCATCTAGTCTTGTCTCCACCTAGTAACCCTATACAGGGTTAAATGCATTCAGTATGTCAACTGCACTCAAAGACTGCTTTGGTGTTTCACGCCAGAGGTGATTACATGGCCTAATAAAATAGAAGAAAAAACAGAAGTTGCCTATTATGTGTTTACAAACAGTGGTGCGGTTGCCATGGTAACAGCTATGCATCTGTACTCCTGTGCTGGATGTTGGGCTGAGTGGTGCACTAAAGCAGTTCAAACCACCGCCCGTGGGAGTTTCCTGCCACCGTATACCTCTCGTTCCCGTTTGGGAATATGCGCTGCAGTGGAGTAAAACGTTGTAGACCACGGCTCACACTGTAAATCCCTCCGTGCTCAACTTGGGCCAGAGAGAGGGAACAGAGATGCTTTACTACAGATGTAGCTGTTAAAAGCCTCAGGATATACGACAACGTCTTACTTCTGAGGGGCTCCAGGCTTTCAATATGCCCGTCTTGGTAAAATATCACCACTGAACATTTTCACTTCAAGGCATCCTCTTTACAAGTCCCCGGAGATGATGCAATCGATGGAAAATTCCCGCACGATCACGGACTGCATTGCTGCGGCCTCTGAACATTTAGCCTTGCAGGAAGAGCTTTAAAACACAGGGTCAATCTTAACAGAGGCAAACACGACACCCCCTCCTCCGTGCATTTCGACATCCAGTGCTTTCCCCGTGAACTTTAAGAAATATGCGGCGGCCTTCTCAACTTCACGCGTGTGAGCAGTTAGGAAAGATATGTAGTGAATTATGTTATAAATTTCCGGCAATATTAAGCAATTCAAATGCTGTACAATATACCGTGTGTAGTCAACACTAAACATCATAAGCTACTGTATGTTGCATCTTTGAATTCCAGTGGCATCCTCGTGCAATACCATGTACTGTAGACGTGCTGTATATAGACTAACTAATGCACTGTACTGTGGACGTAGCCAGACGTGTGATATCACGAGAATGTGGAAGAGAGCGAGATGGTAAGCCTGTTTAAAGGTCAAACAAGAGAGGGAAGATGTTTGTTCTGCTACAGCACGCTGTTCTGTGGCCATATGCTAGTAGTTTCTTAGCAAACAAACCCAGTGGCCAAGATCTTGAGACGGGGTAACCGTGCAGTCAAAGCAGTAGCTGTACCAAGATAACATTTCCTTTAAAGCTCTATAGTGTCTCTGCTAACTTGTCTGTTGACAATAGCTTAGCTAATGCTGCCATTGCTGCGTGGACAATGGGGTTGGTGTGGCTATCTGTCCTCTGCTGCCTGGGAGAGTGAGAGGGAGGAAACTGGAACAAGGCTCTGGTCTGGACTCACTGCCAGGTTTACGTCCAGAGGTTTGAGACCGGGAGGCAGGCCAGGACCATGGTGAACGATGGAGGATGTCTGAGCACACACACACATGCACACACACACACACATTTTAACTTGCATAGTGGACAGAACACACACACACACACACACTTAAGCTTGCAGGGTGGACAGAACAGACACACACACACACTTTAACTTGCATGGTGGACAGAACAGACACACACACACTTAAGCTTGCAGGGTGGACATAGTACACACGCACGCCTGCAATGTGCACACATAGTGTGCTTGTTTGCCTGCATGTTGAGAAATCCCGTAGCCATGGGGATAGCAATCTCATGACCTCATGGCTGAAATTCTAGACCAATGATCGATCTCTCTCTCTCCCCCTCATGTTTTCTTGCAACATGTGCTGAATGCACAGGCCTATAGTGTAGCCTAATATAACTCTTACACATGCAAAGGCTATCGCAGCGACACTACGGCGACAGCAGTTCAACAACAGTTCTCGTGGCAACAGAGAGTTCATCAGCACTTCCTTGAGACCGTCGCGAACCAAGCCCCCCCGCCCCACAGCAGGTGGTCAGTCTTTTAAACATTTGCATATTACATAACCAAACTGCTACTCTCAGTCTCCATACTGTACTTGGTCGAAAAACATGGCCAACATATTTAATACGGCCGATCGGATGTCCTGCCCTGGCAGTTGTCCAATGACCTGGTTTCATCAGATTGTAACCTAGTCTCTTTTGCAGCAGGTGATTATGGGTAGGATAAGCCACGGGTATTGATAGAGCTCAGCTCGACTGGCATGTAGCGAGAGTTAGTAATATTAACCCTCTGAATTTCACACCAACTATATACATCTCAAAAGCAGTAGGTGACTGGGGGCATTGTATGTGTATGTTCAAGAGGAGGACATGCCATTAAAGAATTTCTTGAACTGAATTAAACATTTGTTGCAAGATCAACATCTTACATGTTGCTAAACAGCACCGTTAATCGTAGCGTAGATACCTGGAGCTCTCTCAGTTAGCGGAGAAACACTAATATGATATCGGATATGTGATATCATGTGCGTCCGATCTGCGTCTGAGGCTCAAATATGACACTGTGTTTCTGTGTAAATGCCCCCCTTTAAGACAGGCATGCCCCCACAGCCTGAGAAAGAGGTGTGAATACCTGAAATGCCCTGTCACCACTAGGAGAGCCCACCGGGGCAGAAGACGAATCCTTCGTCTGGATCTCCTCGAGGAACTGACACTGCTATCTTGGATTCGCCCATCACTTTTAGGGCACGATCCGGGCAAACGCAATACCACAGGAGTCACACGCGCACGCGCACACGCACCCACACACACACCCACACACAAAGACAATATAGACGTTTACCACCAGGGGGCAGCAATAGTAAACATTTAGAATCTGTCTGGCCTCTTGAGACTAACGAATTGTCAGCATTCTTCCCAGAAGATCTGAAGATCAGAAGATTCTGAATAGTCAAACTAGATTAGAAGTAGTTTTAATTTATACCTTTGTTGCTTCTCATCAACATCAGTTATTTACTTGATTTAAATAAAAACAAATATACATTTACGTATGTGAGCAGTTGTGCTTTAAACAAAAACAGTAAAATACAGTAGAATACAGCACGCATAACATATTGTAAAATATATTCGCACATCTTGCCAGAACACCAGTCTACTTCCAGTGAAAGCAATGTGTATGTAAGGTTGTATTCCATCCAAAATAATATTCCATCACTAACCACGGCTTGCAGAAGGATTAACCTGCTGCTGAAACCTGCTGGCATGTTGCGCCAAGTGTTAATAAAGAGTGGCCATAGTCTCAGGAACCGACAGATTAGAAGGGCACATGGGTTGGGCTATCAACTGGTCGACGTGTTAGCCTGTGATGTGTATAGAACCTGTTGTTTTCATCTCCGTTCTCTCATATAGACAACATGATAATTACTAACTGTTGAAATCTTTAACGATGCAATACTACCTTATTGTATTTCTGTATATGATTTATTTCCGTTTATACACTGTGAATCCTTGCTAGTGTGTGTGTAGTCACACTTGTCTGGGTTATTAGACACCGGATTATTCAAATGATCAAATTAAATCAATTGAAAAGGCAGTGCTTACGACCTAAACCAAACGAGCCCTCGCCGCATTGAGCAATGACGTGTGTCCCATGGCATTCCTGTTCTGGCCGTCCATCTGGACGGTGGTCTGTAGTGACAGGAGAAGATTCAATAGCAGCCTTGTCACCCGATGTCACCCAACCTCCTCCAGGTGGCTCTCGGTGTGTCTATGAATACAGCGTGCACAGCCCAGGGCAGTCTGCTTTCACGGTGTAATCCATTTATGGACGCCCTATTAGCTTACTGACTTACAGTGCTTGCACTGAGCAAGCAAGACGATCCTGGGAATATCAAAGGAACGAATGCAACCCAGGTCGTCATGGGCGGTTGCATCTTTAAAATCAATGGAATTTGATTGGTTATTTTTGCCTCGCTTTCTCATGTCCTTGTCTGATCAACAACGTGTTACAAATCAGCCTCATGAGGCCACTATTTCAATAGAAAGCGGTTTGTGGCCAATCACAGTTTAATTGTTTGCAGGTGGTCCAATTGGGTGCTAATAACTCTTGATTACTAATGTAGTTGTCTCTGTCTCTCCGTCCATTGGTTTTCTATAGAGACACAAATGAAAAGCATCTGACATCAGGATGGTATGGCAATACTAAATATTTCTGTGAAATTTCACAGATTTGGTCACGTCTGCTCTTGCGGCGGTTGTGTATAGTCTGTAATCAGATTACTGTAATCCCATTACATGTAATCCATAATAAATTGTCAGACATGATTCATTTCACACAGATCCTGCAATCTCTGTGACAATTCCTCTTCTTAGTGCTAATGGTTTATTATTTCATTATAAAACTATTTCTTTCCTCTACTTTAAGAAGACCTTCCCATTATTCCATCCATGTTTTTGACTGTGATCTCTCTCAAACCAGATATCTCAGCATTTGGATCCTTTAATTAATCCCCAATTCATGGCAAATCACAAATGCATCTTGACTTGACCATTGTCTCTCTTTGGAGGAAGCACTTGTATTCACGGGAGAATTCAGCAAAATCTTATTTTGGATGGGCGCATCGGTGGGGCGGTTTGCCCTTATTAAGCCTCCCCGTTCAGGCCACCCCGCCCCCTCTCGACATGCCTGCGCCGTGTTTATGTTCCTGGGCTTGAGTTCCAGCGATAGCCCTGTGATCCGCTCGCTGTGCAGCCGTCGACGGAGGAGCCCTCGGCTAAAATTAGGGAGTCACCCGAACCCCCTCCTACTGTAAAAAGAGGAAGGGGGAGACAAGGCTGAATGATGGGGTTTGGGGGAAGGCCAGTTTGTGTGTGTGTGTGTGTGTGTGTGTGTGTGTGTGTGTGTGTGTGGCGCAACTCTAATCTGCCATCCTCTTCAGACAGTGTCCTCATTTATCAGGTGTCTCCCCAGAACTTCTGATTTAAGATCCATTTGGCCTGTGATCTCGTTGAGCCAAGAGCAAGGCACAAAAAGAGTCCAGGTAAGCGTTCATGAAGTTTGATATAGGGCAGGGTCCATCTAGACACCAGATCAGCCTCACACAAGCTGCCAATAAGCCTGCAGGTATACAGATGCTCTGAGCTGAGATGGGAGGGAGTCCATTAGCTAAACATCCCTGACGTGTTCGTCACAGCTCATACGTTGAACCTTCACAGTGGGCCTACAGTAAGAGGTACTGTCAGAGGCCACTTTCAATCCAAACACCATATGGACAGCAAGCGGGCCAAGTCCTGCTGGTTCGCTCTTGCGGAGCAACCACTGCCGTTTGACGGAAAACAAACCACTAAACGACAAGTCCGCTTGAAAGCTACAGTAGTGAGTGAACCTAGACTCCCGAATATAAAAAGGTACTAAAACAAGGCGTTCTTGAGGTGGCAGTGGGATAAGATATAATGGTTTTACCTAAATGAGGGCTAACAATCTGCTTAAACCTTATTTATTCGTGTTTTACTGTATGAATGCCTGCTGTCACATAGGCTTGTTACATCTGCGATGCTTATGGTGTACAATAAATTACAACTCTTGAAAGTTATTTAAAAAGTCTGTTATCTTTGTGAAGACAGAGCTGATGGAAAACATATTGCCTCGTCACAGTTTTTCCTCTCCATTCCTGTTGGCTCCTCTCCGGCCTGGCCACAGCCTTGTTGCTCGGCAACCCGCTCAATATGCTGTGCGATGAGTCACGTCCTAATTTATTTACAATGGCACGACTCAGGCTGACTCCCGCGGTGATTGGAGCATCGACTGTGTCAGCTTGTTAACAACCAGGGCTCCTTGAATCCAATTGGCCAGTCAATTAGTTCTTCGATTTGCAGTGTGAGCACCCAAATATATCACCTTAATCAAAAGTCAAGCGCAAGAGTCACACACCTGGGCTATCTTCAATAACATGAATCTGATCAACTGCAGTTTATGAATAAAGCATAAGAACCTTTTCTTAGTGTTTGGAAGTTAAACATATCAGTCTACAGTGTGTATGAACTGGCACATTCAGCACATAAATCACACACAAAAGTACGGAAAAACAGTCAAAACTGACAAAATTAGCCTCAGCAACACAACATAGAGACAATAGCTTGATAAGGTGACCTGTGAAATTATATATCAGTAATATGCGCCACAGAGTAATGCATTTCTGTTCAGCTGTGTCCTCCAGAGTAGGTCATTTGCACTCAGCGATTATGTATTTACTGTAATAACAGGGCGTCATAATCACACAGGAAGAGCCATTTGTTCAGAGGTACAGTAGAGCAGGTCCATTGCTGCCAGTTGCGGTGACTCAAACCTGCATCTCACGTCATTAGCATGAATAAAAGATTGCAAAAACCATCAAGACATTGAATGTGTTCAGTCCAGGCAGATTAACAGCTGAAGGCGAGGTTCCTACTGGATTCTGTGCTTCTGTGGGACAACAGTGGTAACATTTTTAAAAAGGTACAGTCATACGTTCTGGAGACAGCTTGTTGATATTCAGAGGGGTGAAAGGTGGTGACAATTAGAGGGGCTTCCCACTACCCAGGGGGCCCCACAAAATGTAGTGGTGATCCTATAGGCTACCTGTTCTGTGAATAATTGAAATATACATATTAGTTACATAGTAGATTTTAATGAAAACCACAAAAAACTATAACATTTATTGAAAGGTTTTCTAAATATCTGCTCCCCTCGTTGGTTTAGAACTTTTTTTTTCTTCACACGCCTGTCATGGCGTGGTTGACGTGTGCAGGGCGACACACACTTGGTGGAGGTCAATGCGCAAGCCACCGCTCGGCGGAACAAACACAAACAGCAGAACTTACAACACAAACACAGGCGCGTAACAGTCGCTATACTTTCGTCAGGAAAAGCAAACAAGCGAAACAATAACATAGCAGGGTTTTAAACAGCAGCCTGCCGGCAATATGGAAATAGTGGAAATCTGGCGAGTAATTTATTTTGTCTAAATATTTAAGTGTTTTGCAAAGCACGTCTTAAGATCTTAAATGTAATATCCTAAAAAATGTTATACCCTCGTAAGCTAATGTCTGATACATATACCCTCGCAAGCTAACGTCTGATACATACCCTCGCAAGCTAACGTCTGATACATATACCCTCGTAAAATAACGTCTGATACATATACCCTCGCAAGCTAACGTCTGATACTTATACCATCGTAAGCTAACGTCTGATACATATATCCTCATAAGCTAACGTCTGATACTCATACCGTCGTAAAATAACATCTGATACATATACCCTTGTAAGATCGACAACTTCCCGGAAGTGAGGACGTTGTCAAACATTGTACAGTAGCCTATATATGATATGAGCAGAGGGCGGTCTGGGGCATTAAAGGCTGGGATAGTGTTGTGTGGGGCTGTCTTGTGTTCCCTCTAACAGAGTTGAGTAGAAACACCAGATTATTTGTTTACCATGCACAGAGAACGGTAAACCAGCAGACCGTGACAAGACATTCACTGAATTTGACAAAAAGTCTATTCGCTTACAATCGCTGACTATAACTTTAACTTCTTGTTAATTTACAGTCAAACAATAGAACGGCCAACGTACTGTAAAATGTACATGTACAATCTGCAGAAGGATTCATTTGGAGCCACCACATGTCCTCCTTCACCCCACAGAGCGCACACCCTGAGCCCACGTAACGCCCTACATGCTGTAGGCAGCCAATGAGCGCCTTGCCCTGCTCTCCGGTTCTTTAAATACGAGCGACTTCCTCCCCTCCCAGAGAACATTGGCTCGTCAGAAAATAGCCTGCTGATAATTGACCCTGTCACCTCGCCATCTGACGAATGCCATGCATGCTACGCCGTGCCGTGCAATGCCATGCGGGGTCACAAAGCCACACTGAGCCCATCTTGTCATTAACCATCCGGCTGTTACCATAGCGACGCCAAAACACAGCGAGGAACAATAGGACCTCACTGGGGGCCAACAGGAACAGGCCTCTCCTGATGGCGGCTCTGAAACTACCAATGCATATGTAGCACTGGCCTACAAGCTACAAGTTGTGTCCAGGCTTTGTCCAATTGTGTAAACTGTTCTCCCCTACCCCCCCCCCCCCCCCCCCCCGCCGCCTCCCTGAGTGGGCAATGCTTGAGAGGATGGAAGACGGTGCTCGTCCAAAAAAGGGTTCATCAGGCTCTGCTCAAATGCAGAGTTTGACTGGGCCTTAGTGAAATAACCAGCCGACATCACCCTTTTAGCTATGTACAGTATATACACACACAACATGTGTCTTACTTAAGCTAGCAGGCACACAATACAATATCAAGCTTATGGGGGAGATGATATCTCTTTACTAGTATACCAGGTTTATACTATTGCTAGAAAAGTTAAACAAACAACACTGCGCACACTACACAACTGAAAGCTATCATGTATTAAACATTTTTAATAATAATAATTAAAAAGTTAACCAGTTTATACAGTGTTTAAGATATGCAGTAGGCTACATAGTATTCAATTTGATGAATTCAGACTCAGCTAAGGAGCCCACATCCATACAAACAGTCAATAACACCTTTGTCTCATACGTGCATTCATTTGTATACTCTTCTGCACAATTGTCTGTCAATTTACACCAATACAGCAGAAAATAATGAACACGGGTGGAGCACATTCCATTGACACCGTCATGCTGGTTTACAGTGCAAATGAAAATCGCAATACATACTTTTGTGGCCATTCAACACTTTTCAAATTTGAATTTGGTCATAATCTTATTAAAAAGAGCAATGTAACCTCCCTGACATGGCAGAAGAGATGTGCCCTTGCCACAGAGGTGGGTGGTGCTTCCTCATTTAACCTGACTACGGCATCAGCAGTTTACATAATAACAACAGACACATTGTAGTAACGCTCGTGCATTGTTGCATTTTTAATTCATCTGAGATTTGGGGCATAGCAATTGCATACAGTATACAGTATGCATAATGCAATAACCTCTCAGCCTATGAAGCACTTTGAACTGCAATTCTGTTTGAAAAGTGCTATATAAATAAAGATTATTATTATTATTATTATTATTATTATTAAAAGCAAGGGTCTCTTTAACAGCTAGGCCTGAAGTCCAAGGTACTGTATATCTCAGACATATTCTCGTGTGCCATTTTTCATCTGCACTGACTGTTACACATTTTGATTCATACAATGTTGGCCTGGATACTGTTCAATGTTATCCATTACTGTTGTGGAATACTAATTTGCTATTGCCCACTCAGCACCTATGTCACCCTAATCATCCATAAAATGTTGCATGCATGCCTCTGTTGTTCTTCTGCAGGTTTTCCTTTGTTTTTGGGGGGATATTTTAGTGGAAGGCAAAGATGCAAAGACTGTAATGTGATTAAGGGCTACACACTGTAAAAACACATTTACTTGACTCATCAAAACCTCTGGCAATCTGGTTAAGCGCTCAATCTACTGTAATCTCTTGCATGCTGACATGTTAAAGACCTGACCCCCTATCGCTATCATTCTCCACTGATAAATGATTAGATACAGTGCAGACGGCTGTCACCAATGTTTGTGGTGAGGTGGGGTCGGGTGATGGGTAAAGGGGGGGGCACTGATTCACCGCAGCCATTCCTCGCATTTACACCGCCACCGATATGAGCAGGGAATTTTGTACACGGCAGAGAAACAGCTCAGCCTGCCATGAGTTTATGAGCATCATCTACATACCGGAGGAAACATGCCTTCAGAGATTACTTGGGCTGGAAAGGAGGAGGGGGGATGCTTCAGTTTTGATGGTAATGTAGCAATAAAGACATAAAGAGAACAGGAATAGGTAAAGCGTCCAACACACCGATCAATTCCCTAGCATCTCTCCATCCTCCCTGTCCGATTTTCTTTCTTTCATAGAGCCGGTCTCGTCCCTGCTCATATCTCCTCATATCTCTCCACTGTTGGCTTTGGGTTTTGCGTCTTTTTACCGTATCTGACTGCCATTTTAAATGTCTCATAGAGTTATAGACTAAATAACATACAGTACACATCAGGATAGAAAGACATTATTAGCAGGCTACATTGTTTTTGCACTCAATATCCTCCTGTGCATTGAAATATGTTGTTTTCAATTGAATTTGTTTGAAAAGGACCAGCTGATGTTTGACTCCAGAATTTATTAAAACAAACTCTGGGAAATAACTTTTTATAATTAGCTCTTTATAGTAATATTTTTCCAAAAGATACAGTATATAGAAAAATGCCAAGTGTTTCAGATATTTCTTATAGTTTCAATTATCATACCAATTGCATGATTAGAATTAATTTTCTATAACAATCATGAAGCACTGCGTAATGTGAAACTCTGAATGATGGCCCATAAAGGCACCTTCCTTGATTGCACCCAAAGCAGAACTCTGTCGGGGGGAAGGATAGATAATGATTTTACTACCAGGGTAGGGAACGATTTTAGTGCTTTTAGTGCTCTTGGGGGGAGGAGTAGAGGGCTGTGCGAGCTCATGCAGCACCCAGAATTGTGTGAGACACACACTCTTTGAGTGCAACGCTCATGTTCAACCACAAGGGGAAATTACAGTCACATTTTAGACTGCAAGCTCGTTCTCACGCTATACATTATGTCTTTGCTTGCCCTTGTGGGAATGGGTTCCTGTGAAAATATCTCACTGGTGACCTTTAGGTCTCGCTATACAAATAGATTGGACTTCAGTAGTCTCATCGTGGCAGAGAGCGCGAGAGAGAGAGAGACTGATGGTGGACAACATAGCATTTCTGCTGGTATATATAGTGTTGTTTCCCAGAGCCTTGGCTGGCTGCTATTCTATGAGGGGAAACTGGATCCCCGGGACTAAAACCGACGCAACTTCTCTGCACAGAGGGGAACACCATGTGTCTTTCTGCCCGTACATCGGTCTTGCACCGGTCGACCCAAGCTGTGCGCTTCCACGCTAGCTTCTTTTGACCAACAATAGACACCCTTATTTTTAGTCAACGGTGACTTGTGCCACTCTCAACTGAGTGACCTATCCACATATAGCCTGAAATGCCATGGCAGTTTGTTTCACCATTTATATACACATAACTTTTCATAAATGCCTATACTATATAATGAGATATAGATCGCTATAGTTCCCATTCAAATATATCTATATTTACCTTTTTGCCTTGGAATAATCTCAAATCACTGCCTACAGTTGTATGTATTGTATTGAATTGTGTCCTGTAGGTTTATAATAAACCTCATGGTAGTCTAAACCTATTCCGTCCATCAACACTACGTCATATACCCTCATAAGCGCAACACTTTCGCTCATGACTTGGGAAGTAATACAGTCGATATCCATTGGCTGTCAGCATTGTCACTCACAAATATATCTCCGTAGTTTCTGGTGCAACGATAGCACAGTGCTTATTTACTTATCTAAAATGTTCAATGTATTTTAATCAGTAACCGTAGCCTACTAATTTTATTTACAATAACTGTAAAACAGCCAGACTCTGTTGTATTGTTTTCCTCATTGCACGTTTAACGTCCGACGTGGTCACTGAGTTATGTAGTTGGCCGTCGTGCATGTCATTCAAAATACCTTGTATGTCAAGTACGCAGGTACTGATGCAGTTAGTCCGTGCTGTGTCCCAGACTTTCCGTAAGGAATGGCTGGCACTGCGAGACTAACCCCACGGTAGTCTAAGGTCTCACAACCAAAAAGAGGTGGGTTCGTTCCCTAACAATCCACCTGCAAGCATCCTTGAGCTATATCACCCCTACCTGACCCTGAATATGTGAACAGTAGCCTAACTGTACTCACTGCAAGGGGCTTTGGATGAAAAGGGACACCTAAATGATTTTCTAGCCTGGATTCTGTACTGATTTCACTTCCGCAAATTCTTTTCTGCCTTTTATGTTTTAAACATGCTCCTTACTTTGACATGCTCTATAAGATTTCTAGGATGGAATCCGTGGAACAAAGGCAAGTAATCTTAGATGTTCTATTTTGAACAGTCTATATTCAACTTAACAAGAGGACATGAAACATTCTTCAAGCCACATTAATCCCAAGTGTGTTTAACCGCACCTGTGCACGCTCTCCCATTGATGAATAATAAATACCTTTACCAATGCCAAGCCAAGGCCTTGTAATCCAGCCTACAGCTGGTAGAGTGTCTTAATATGTGTCAGGTTTAATGATCACTGTCCCACTAGCCTCAAACTGACACTCTCACACACATACACACACACACACACACCATATCAACATCATGAATTTCAACTGAAGATGTAAAGGTGTTGTTATTAAAGTCATTATGGACAATATGAAAATCAAAAATATAATGTCAACCTTTCCGCTGATTTAATCAGCGGAACAAAGGGAGGGGGTAAATATAATCTTAGACGTCGTATTTGAACAATTAGGTATTATGAGTGGTTAGGCTTATACGGTGTGGCACAAACTAGTTTCGTGTTATTTCTCCATTCTTGCGTGTTTAGTATAATCTAGTAGAGTTTTATCGTGAGTGCACTTAAAAGCAATTCAAGCAAATCAAGAATGATTTGATGAAAACAATACATCATTATATCTCTCCCCCCCCCCCCCCCACACACACACACACACACACAGAGCTAGAAGTGACTTTAAAATAAAGTTAAATAAAAGATTACTGTGAAACAACGGCGAGGTTCAGGTGGAATTACTACACCTGTAGATCTCTTCAAGATGCAGTGCAACTGTACGCACCATCATGCATGCGTAGGAGCCTTACAACTGCAATACACCCACGAGATGGATCACAGCCACACCTCTGTGACATGCTGCAGTAGATTATCAGATCTCTCTCTCTCTCTCTCTCTGTCTGTCTCTCTCTATCCCTTCCCCCACCCCACCCAGATGTTTCGGCCCAAGCCTTTTAAAGGTGCCTCTTCATCTGTCCTGGGTGAATTGTAAGAGGGGGGGAGAGAGGAAGGGGCGAGGGGGGTCTGGCTCATGCCAGGTGAAATATTCGCTTGCTTGAATGGAGGTTAGCGGAGGTTAGCGGAGGTTAGCGGAGGAAATGTCTCATCATGATGTGGGATAACTCCTTCTAAGTTCTTCTAAATTGGTTCAGGTCTGAGCCCTATCTCATTTTTGTTGTTGTGTATATTTAGTCTTATTATGGGGCTGTATATACAGCCCCCCCCCCTCTCCAGAAAGGAGGCACTAAAGGCTTGGTAACTCGACCCCCCTCCAACATCTCCTCCCGTCTGCTCCTACAGTGCACTGGCTGCATAGCACTGGACTTGGTGCCCTGTGGAAATCCCCTGGCGCTAACCAATACGGGCCGCAGGGGCAATGCCAGCATGTGTGCATGCGTGTGCGAGCCAGACGGTGTCACTGTCCCGAGGCGGATTAATTATCCACACGGTGACTTTGATGTGCCGGGCTGGTTGGAGGGGAGAAGGCATGGACTGAGGTTACGTCGTTGTCAGCGAATCCTGTCGGTAATAGAGTGGGGGTGGGGGGGTGGGGGGGTGGGGGGGGGGGGGGGTGGGGTGGGTATGGGGGTGGTCCGACTTATGTCACCACGTCTGAGTCGTATCGATAAGATCTTTCACGTCATCTATTAAACCGTTTTGCCAGATCTGTGGGAAACCCCTGGTGAAAACATCTGCTGCATTGAGAACCACTTGACGTGCACAGTAGTTGATGGGAGACCAGCAGACATCCCCTGTTGCCCTTGGATACCTTACTGTATGTACAGTATCTTATCATGGGTTCGCTATCTTTCTAATGATCTGCAAGAACCAAGATCAACTCTCCCTAATTCTAATCTGCATAAAACAGGCACCATTCAGGGGTACACACTTTACTTTGCGCAGAACAATGACTAGCAAATGCCGTGTACCTACATCGCTAAACCAACAGCTAATGCTAAAATCCACCTTTGACACAGATACTCGCTGTGCATATTGGACGAGCCTGGTTCTTCATCGCTCAAGAATAAAGTAGACTTAATTAAATAGAGTCAACCGTATTACTGGATCATTTACCCAATTGAAGGGGCTAAACATTAATCAGATGTTGCATTGCAGGTTCAAGACACGTACACACAAATTACTTAAGAGATATTATACAGTATACCGCATAGCTTGACATTATGATTTGCACAAACACCATATCCCTCCTCCCAACGCACACACGCACGCACACACACACACACACACACACATACACATACACACACACACGCATGCACAGGCACACACACACCCACACACGCACGCACAGGCACATCAATCTGAATGCGAGCCATGGTGCACAGACTTACCTCTGGCGTTCGTGTGTTAAATGCAGCCGGGGCGGAGGAGCAATCTTTAAGCCTACGTGTGCCAGCCGGTCCCCCCAGCTTCCGCTGCGTTAACTCCTCTGGCTGCCGGCTCGTCCGACGGCCTCGTTTCACCCCCTCTCCTCCTCCTCCTCTTCTCTGCCCGGCGCTCTGTGGCGTCCTTGGTGGCACGGCAACGCTGGGTAATCCAGGCAAAACGGTAGCAGGTGCGTGTGGGGTGGGAGAGTCAGGGAGAACACGCTGCTCTTCCTCCTCCTGTTCTCCTTCCTCCTGTCTGGCTGGACAGAACGAGGGAGCGGGTTTCAGGTCGAGTGAGAGAGAGAGCAAGAGAGAGAGAGAGAGAGAGAGAGAGAGAGAGAGAGAGAGAGAGAGAGAGAGATCAGCTCCGGCTGCAGCTAAATATAAAATACTCCCCTCAGACACCTTGTGTCGCAAACCTTGCACCACCCCCAACCTGCATGTCAAACACACACACACACACACACACACACACACACACACACGTTCTTACGGTGCCATATGGCCCTTGATAAGGGGCTGAACCCATTGGAGCCTGCGACTGTCTGAGTTTCCCTTAGGGTGGGGTGGGGGTGGGGGGGTCGGTTTATTACTTGTCTGGTGGCTTGCTGTCAGATAAAGGCTAAATGTAATTCGCCACAGCTATCTCTGTCGGCCTTTCCATCTCTATCCATCCATCAGTCTGCAGATGTACATGGCATTCAGAAACGAGGTTGCCTGGGATACGAGGGAAGAGCTCGTGCGCTGGTTGAAGGTAGATTAGAAGGAGATATGAACAGGTTTCGGGGTTGGTCGTCATGTGAGCGTGGCAACAAGTCACAGCGCATCTTAACGGATGCAGGTAAAGGCTTCGTTTCGACCCTTCCTTGGACCTGGCCTGTCTCTTGGTTGGTTCAGCGCTGTACTTTATATCATTATAAAGTACATGGTTTTATTGAAGAGGGGCTTATTGCATGCACTGCTCTTCGACGCCAATAGAAATGTACTGTATGATAAAACATAAAAAATAACACACACACAAAGCACGCAAAGACACAACCCTAGTGTTACCAGCTGTTACTGGTTCTACTCCTTTACCACTGTGCCATACATCTTGATGTGATGTCTAGGCACCTTTATATCATCTTTAGCTAGCTGAAAGCTAGTTTTACCAAGTCAAGTCAAGTCAATTTAAAAGCTAGTTTTACCATGCGTGTTTGTGTGAGTCTGTGATTTCCCAATGATTCCCACGGGTGAGCAAGCCTACTTGACAAAAACACTTTGCTTCGACACCACACTGGAGATGTTCATCTTCAAGCACATCACTTGTTCAGCTCCCGAGAGACCCCTCCCCACGGACAGAACCAGCATCTGGCAGTGTGTCTTAATGGGGCTGCCACACACACCGATATGTGAAAGACATAAGACATAAGAGGGCTGCAACCGAATACCGTAGTCTTGTAAATGACAAGCATGTCCTCTCCCCGATGATGTTAAACGTCTCGTTTTACCTATAAGAATTTAGCTGGCAGGCTTATCCCGAATGAGTGACAGTGGAACGTGATAAATTACTAAAGGACGGAGCTCAAAGGTCAGTGTCATAACTTTCCAGATGCCAGACACTGATTACGTACAGTAGGAAACATTTAAACATATAACACGGGGGGGAAGGGGGGGGGGGGGGGGGGGGCAATTAATTTTAA
>JAODOY010079428.1:3580-15386 GCA_025399855.1 Forbesichthys papilliferus | reverse complement strand
AGAGAGAGAGAGAGAGAGAGAGAGAGAGAGAGAGAGAGAGAGAGAGAGAGAGAGAGAGAGAGAGAGAGAGAGATCCCGCAGGGGTAGGGAATGTCTGAGTAGTTCCCACGATGAGCGAGAAAGCACTTACTTAGAAGAGTTTAAACATGGCAGTGCTTCCTCCGTTGATAACCAGCTCTATTGTCTTGCTCTAATCCAGAAAACAGTTAAATGGCTCTGCTGAAAGAGGAATGGTGCATGTACAAGTATAGTACTACTGTATGTGCTGTTATATACACTACACTGCTTTTCAGTAACTGCGTATGTATACAAAGCATATGAGTTTAAACATTGGTTTATAATATTAAAAAATCATTTCCCATACCGAAATCTATTTCTGTTTTAAGTGAAAGAGCTAATAGGGGAATTTATCTTATGAAATAGCCCCAACCTCCATCACAGTATACACTTCATATTATGTATGTATAGTACGTAAACAATAACATACTAGCTTGCAATACCCTCTGGTTGATCCAGTAAATAAATATTTTAAAATACACATGGCAAGCCCAGATGTTGTGTTTAAGGCCTGTCCGACAGTATAGATGGTAATGGATGTGTGTGAATGTCTGCATGTGAGACGTGATTCTTTGTGACAGTCCGACAGTCTGCGTTGGTGTGTGGTTGCAGCACTTGGGAGGTCATTAACATCCCTCAGCATCAATGTAGCATTCAACCTTCCCTTCGGGATGGCTAGTGTCCTAGTGTGTAATGTGTGTGTGCGTGTGCGTGTGCGCACGTGTCTGAGTGCGTGTGTTGTGTGTGCACATCCTGTTTTCACCACAGTCCACCAAAGGAACCTAATCACACTCTCTTCCACCCTGGGTCTTCATCCGCTTGCCGTTGGCACAAAGTCGTGCGCATCACTGCTTTATGCATGGACAGGCAGGCCTTTGAACTAGTGAGCGAGACTGAATGGGGGGATCCGTGTTCATTATTCATTTCAGTTCGAGGTCTAGCTTTCAGCTGCGGTACACCACGGGCTTCCCTCTCGCTGGTGAGACGCAACTGAGGCGAAGAATGAAAAGCTCAAATGGAACCCTGTAGGATAACTTAGAGTATAGCAGTAGTAGAGTATAGGTTTTGGTGCATCGCACTGTGTGTTAGCGCCTCAAATGCCTGTTTGTATGCATACCACTATGTGCATTTTGGGTTTCAAGCTAACAGCCAAGCCAAAAAGAGTGTTGATCTGTCTGGACAAGGAAACGCGACTTTAATCAAAATGCCAATGAATATTTGAATATTGTCGCTCCATTATGTTTTAGCTCACACAAGCCAACACAAAGTGTAGTGCCTGACATTTTGTATTGAGAAGCCCTGCTTACATAACATAACATCACTTTTTCATGGCTGTACCAGGACTTTGCCTTCTGCACTCCTGTCAGTGAACAGCAGTAGAGTAAGGTGTCCTCTGTCCTCACTACTGTGTTCTGACCTCGAGTCAAATGCACGGAGGAGTCTGAGGCGAGCAGTCGTCATAGCTGAGGTGTTGAAAAAGAGTAGAAAACATTCTATGCAGCTCTGGAGAAATATTGTGTCTGTTTGTGGCTCATTTATTGGATGCAACTATCCTGCGTGTGAGTCCTACCTTGAGACAGCATTGAGAGCAAGCATTGAAAAAATGAGAAACAATGTACTGCTCGACTATGGTGCGACTGTGGAGGCGGGCTGTATATTTTCAATAATTTCTCACACACCAGTTTGTGCGAGAAATTATTGACAACAGTAAGGGTAGTACCCAGAGGGGTAATTTCCTGACTCAGAGTACAGTGAATAAGTAATGAGGTGGGTCTGTTTTTAAAGAGCCTCAGGAAAAAGAGTTCTTCCAAACTTAGCAGAGTTTTTTTTTCTTCTTTTTTTACTAATAGAAACTCTTGAGAGCAATGGATCTTTTGGGATTGCATCTCGCTTGGTGTTAGATGCTCAATTATAGAAAGAAAATTGGCCTTGATAAGGCAATACCCATTTACGACCAACTATCAGATTAGGCACAATGACATGATAATTTGGCCTGGGAATTAGATTGAAAGTTTTATTTTGAGGTCCAATAATCACCAATCATCTTAGATAATATGAAAACATTTCATTTGAATATTTATTATTATTTACATTTTTATTTTATTTAAGCATGTGAAACTGCACCAAACACCAATAAACTTAGTTTACTATTATGTTTAGATATAAACTCTATTGATCTAGAGGGAAATGTAGGCATTACGTTACATAGCGTATACAACACATACAAGAATACGATAATACCAATGAGTAAAAATACAGCCGTATAGCCACAATAATTACTACAGGACTACTACAAAGAGATGCCACTATGATAGAGTTTAATAGTACACAACCAGAGAAAACAACCAACACAATTCGGTCTACATAACCAAAGAATCTACGGGTCATTCAGATTCACGCAGTGCTGAACAGTAATAACAACATCTGTTGTTTATGAACAGACTGAGTCACAATGAAAACTATGAGCCACACCCCATTTATCAGCCCAAAGCACTCAATGGTCCTGACTTTAAAGAGTTTTAGCAGCAGCTTTCTTGACAAGTGCATTGTTCATTAGTGATTCTCCATCTGGACTGTAACAGCAACTAAATACTAATTGTGGTTGTTTTTCGATTTATACACTGCAGCACGCAGAACAAAAGAAATGAACATAATTATCTGCCAACTTTAACTGTGTACCCTGTAAAAGCACACGAAATAACACGTGCGTTCCACGATGCTTTATGCATCAGAGGAGAATATGGATGAAAAAGTATACTGTACTGTAACCTACAATAACAGCACAGGACCGAGATAAGATAAGATATAAGAGATAAGTGGATGTGATAGAAAACAGTAAAACAATAGCAAATTGAGGGCAGGGGGCAGTGGGCTCGGGGTTGGGTTGTGGTGGGGTGGGGGTTGGGGACCTCTGGTCAGTGATTGGGAAGGTGTTGAGTTTCTCAGCACATACAGCTTTTCTGAGGTGCTGTTTTATCTCTAGTGTCAGTCATTCAGACCTATGCATGAATGCATGAATGCACACATGAACACGCATACACACACACACACACACACACGCGCACGCGCACACGCACACACACACACACACGCAAACACACACACACGCATGTGTGCGATTTGGATTGAGTTTGGATTGAATTTGAAATAGATATAGATGCTTGAGGGAATCGACCTTTTTCACAGTGACGCTGAATTTCTACTGAGTCTAGTCTGTAAACAAGAAAACAAATGTTACATAACTTTTAAAATAAACTCACACCGACTTTGAATTGACTAGACTCTCTCATCACTCTCAAGTTACAATGTAAAAGTTGGTTAATTAGAACCATGGATGTGTGGCCATCACAGTGCCACTGTGTGGCAGTACCAGGTCAGTACAGACATCTACATGTTTAGTGAGCTTCATTTGTATATGAATATCTATGACAGATTTATATGTGTTTGTGTGTCAGACTGATTGATAGATACTGCCCTGCATGCAGTGTTAATATGCAGATTCTGGGCTGTAGATCGCAGATATGAAGTTTCATGCAGATTGATCATTCCAGAGAACATTCCAGAGGGCATGTGTTTTTGTAGCTGTGCAATACATTGACATGCATAATATGAGAAATCCAGTGTATAGCAAATGTAGGCTACAGTATAATCTCCAAACTGACTACATAAAAGTTTGTGGGCTATTTGTGAAACTTTCCTTTTTATTTATTTGACTTGTGTTTGTAAGAGGTCTATTTTTGAGGGAAGGGGAATTTAAGAAGATATTCTAGAAGACAGATGTGTTGTACAACACAAGCAGAACTTAATAATTTAATGTTGCCGAGCAGAACTCCCTTCTGTACCTGTACATATACCCCCCCCCCCCACACACACACACACACACACACACACATCTTTATCTGCACTTCTCTACCTTATGAACACATCTAAGAGCTATGCGGAGGACTTTGTCAACTGCCATCATCGAAGGATGAAAACTTGGCTGAGACACAGAGAAGCGAAAGTAGCTAATTCTTGTTTAGATGTACCATCTTCCCTCCTACCTACTCAGTGATGGTTTTAGTGAGAGTGAGCGAAATATATTCATAATTCATCAGATATGTTTATATATATATATATATATATATATATATATACTTGTGTGACCATGGCAACTGAGTGCGGGTTGAATGGAAAAAGCGTAGATTATTTCACTTCGGGCCAGGCAGGAGATCACCATAGCTGTGATTTCTGCTTTTTAATTAGTTGTTAAGCTCCTCTGATTGGCCTCTGTAACCTCACGGATTTTACATCCAGCACTGTACGCCTATCATCGGGGACTTGCTTATCCAATTAGTTGCACATGTTTAAAGGGGGGCAGTGCTTCTCTGGTATGTACTGTAGGTATTGTGCTGAGTGGAGTTTTTAGTAATTGACCAAGGGAACGGAGGAGAGTTTAACTGACAATACTGACAAAACTGTTTTGCCGAAATCTAGAAGTTCACCATTTTAATGAACCAAGTCAGACTGAGTTTCAAAATGCTGACTGTGTGACTTAAGCCTTTTATCTGGCATCTTGACCGTCTTGAGCTCTGACATGCTGTAAGACTAGCGTAAGTCCCCGGTTTAACACCATGTAACAGGATAGCAGTTGATGTATAGGTTCCTAATCTATATTTTATATAGATTGATAAATATGATAGAAATAAATTGAATGCATGAGCATTATTCTGGTTTTACCGTCAGCATTGTCAATATACCAAAACATATATTAAGCACAGGTCACAGAGCAGTCTATTATGCCCTTGCTAGTCATTCTTCTTTCCAAAACAATGCTGTGTAATCGACTACATAATTATTTATTGATGTTTGTAATTGTATTTGCCTGCTGTCTTACAGCCAAGCAGGTTACGGATATAGATATAACATTTTATATGATCTGGTGGCTATAACGCCAAGCTAAAAGCTAAAAACATTCATGCTGTGATCATTTTCATACATATAAAGGCCTTCAGTGAGACGACTTTACAACTCTGATTTGAAAATGGTCTTCTGATCAATGTGCTTCTGAAACAGGATGTATTCAATTTGGTATTTGTCTATGTGCCCAGAAGGAATAAAAGGCTTGGAATTTGATTTGACTCATTTTTGTAATTCAAAACCTTTGGATGTGGACGTATAGGTGCTCAAGGATAATCCATCTCGTGTTTGACGTTTGGTCAGTTGCTAACTGCAGACTTTTTCAGTATATTTCTAGCAAACCCCTAAATATTTGATTTTACCTGGAATAAAGCCTTCCAACAGTGTTGATGTTACCAAACAAACATGTTGACTCTTTAGTTAATCTCCCAGATAAAATCTCAGCTATTTGAATGTTGTGGTTTTCAATAATGAAGTCGGCTATCTTCCAGATTTTTTGTGGTGGTAAAGTAGGTAGTTAAATTATGTGTGCTGGGTATACTGAAAACGCTTACAACATCACATGGTAGATTTCCCCCATTATGTGGGTTGCTTTACATGACAGACAATGGAGACTATAAGAAGTAGGGGAAAACACAAATACATTACCTTTAATGGATTTACAATGTCTTTACACGTGCGTGCGTGCATGTGTGTATATATGTTTGTGTGCGTGCTTGTGCATGCCTGCATGGTAATATATCTTGTGTCCAACTAAGGCTAGTTACAGTTACTGCCTTGGACCCATTTATACAATCAAGTGATTGTATAATATCATCTAAATTACAGTGTGATATGTATAGGTTACCTGGAGATCTTCTACAGTATATAAAACATGTTAATTCTGCTTAAGCAAACAGTAAAACAGTGCGGTAACTCTCATTTGTGTTCTAAATAACCTTGGCATTCTAGCTGCTACAGTATATAGCTATCCCATCATCGCCATGGGTGTGCGCTCTCATCCGTAGAACATTAACTCCATGCTGAGGGACTAGCTCACTCTCGGCTATTTGGGCAGATTGAACCAGATTTAGTCACAAATGAGATGCCGTGTTCTTGCCGTAGTTATCCTCTCTCTGTCATAAGCCTTGATGACCATCACCGCTGCAGGACTGTGTAGGGCTTAAAGCTCCCGAGTTCTCTGAATGAAGCGGAGAGAGTGCTGCTCTTTCCGCTTGTAGGAAGACCTTGGGCCAGCAGAGCGAACGAAGGCTTGGCAGGAACCAAGAGATGGTGTAATATAATACACAGCTTGCTGGCCACACACACACACACACACACACACCTCAAGGGGCAGTCTGCCAATATGGATTACAACAGAAGGAGGGGGGGACTCCAGGTTTCTGTAATGGGACAGGTGTGATGGATTGTGCGGTTGACTACAACAGCCCACTGAGTCTTCCTGAATGAGAGTGCAATATCAGCACCGGTTAAACGATGTTCAAATTACTATCCCACCCTCTGTCCCTTCACAAGGCAGGCCTCTCAACCCCCCTCCCATCATGTTATATCGACCTCTTCTTCTTTATGTACGGTAATACTACAGCGCAGTGCTCATTAAATTGAATGGGTCTTCCTGAGCTATTTCTGGCTGAGCATTAGGTGTCATGCTTAATGCCATACCAGAGAGGTAGTTTAAAGATACACTTTCTTCATTGCATTACATTGCATTCATTGTCATTTACAAATAACATCATAATTCATAGTGCAATTAGTGCAAAATTAGTGCAAAAGTCATAATTCAATTGATGATCTTATCTCAAGAATATCCAAATTTCGGTCATTTTGATTAACCATTTGAAGACCCTATCCGTTCAGACATCCCTTGAAAAAATCCCCAAAAGTGAAATGTATTGTTTACAACTACATCTTTGTGTTTCACCCCATTCAGACCTTCCGATGGCCTATCGCCAGCAAGTTGGATGGAAACGAGATGCTGGAAATCCAAGTGTACAACTACAGCAAGGTCTTCACCAACAGGTAAACAGGAAACCCTTTGCACAGTGCATTTTAAAATTGCTTACATCCCACAGAGGAAAGTCAGTATTGGTCCGCTGGTCCTCTGCATTAAAATGTGTGGCACAGACACATAAGGGTGTTGTTCAGGTAACTGCCAGTTTAAAGCTCCATTGAATGGGTAATAGCCTGCATACCACAAGGCAGGCTGTGAATGATGGGGTTGGCAGTAATGAAACATTATTATATACCGGTAATAGTCACATCTGTCATTTTTAACTCTAGTATTTAAGAGTATAGAACAGTTATTACTGGCAATGGGTTTGAGGTGAAAACACATTTGAGAAGTACCGACGTACTGTTCTCTATTACTGATCTCTTACCTCATTTCTTTTTTTTTTCTTTCTTTTTCTAGTTTTTTCCCTCACCACGCGTTCCCACCTTCAATGTGATTATAGGAGGCTGTGGTTGAGACTCTGAGTCATGAACTGTGTCGATTTGTGATCTTTAACAAATCTAAAGTAGCCATTCAACCACTGCCTGATTAGGTTAGTTTAACATCTGTGAAAAACAGTGTGCATTTTGTGTGTGTGTGTGCAGGCTTGCGCGTTTGTGTGTGAGTACTCGTGCGTCTTTTGGCATGTGTGTGTGTGTGTGGGTGGAACAACTTAATTTGAGTGACAGGTCTATAAACAGATAAGTATCAGTACTTCCTCAAGACAGCCGTAGTTGTTATCTATTCTAGTGTCGTATTCTAATTAATTGTACTCATTGTAAAACAGGTACATACAGTACTACCAATGGATTATTTACTAAATTACTAAATTACTCAATACTTTTAGTAATTTAAAACAATACATTGTTTTCTTTTACCATTCTGTGCTAAGGCCAAATGTAGATTTATAGCCTGCAGTTGAAGCACACGCACACACACACACACACACACACACACACACGCACACACACACACAAACATTTGAAACACACAGGAATACAAAAAAAATGGAGTACACACATTCAGAGACACTTGGTAAATCATTTAAACATGTTTGCTGCTCTCACACCTGCTCATTATCTACACAGACCCATCCAGCGCTACAAGGGATATAGTGGTAACCAGTGGTAACTGATAGCCATCATCACTGCAGACAGGTGGGCATCAATAGACAGTCAGGGCCAGAACATTATACCCACTGCCAGCGCTGAGTGGGACGAGCGGTGTTGTAGTACCATAACACAAAGCCACTGCCATAATGATACATGGTCAATTCCAACACTGATTAAAACCACACGCAGACTCCTTGTCTTTTGCCTTCTTGTAATCTGAGCACTGGCTAACAAAGCCCTTGAATGACCAGTGGAGAGAACATTGCTTGTTTTATATAAGTATTCAAGTATTTTGATTATTATTTTAATACTTATAATACTAAATACAATTCAGTATGTTTGCAGCTACCATACATCTATTGTTTTTCCAGCACAAATGTACAAATAAAATCAATGTTTGTGCATGATAAAATAAGACCAGCATTATATATTTAATTGAATCCAATATATTCTGTGTATATATGTTGTACTTATCAGTCATTAATATGCCTGACATACTGAAATACACATTCAATTATTACAAGCCTATCTATTTTATAACTAACATCTGTGATGATGAGTCTTTCTTTAGAGTTAAGTCAAAGGATGCACCAGATGTATCTTCTACAAATATTTTATGAAAACTACTGAAGAATTACTGTAAAAGGCTGTCCTTTGTTTTTTTTATTGTGTCTGTTTTATGTGTTTTTGTTTACCAATTTGAAGTGTAACTGAGGCGTAAATCTAAATAATAAGACTGCACTGTGATGAGACACTATATTAATGCTGGCATTAATATTGACAACATTTCTGTTTTGGTCTGAAAATGGCTCTACAAGTCATATCTGTTCAAATTGCCTTAGGACTTGGCTGGTACACTTGGTCCGTGTGTGTGTCATCAAAATCAATTGATGTTAATGGGGACACCCTCTCAGCCTCTCCTCCCCTTTTCACAGCTCCTTGACTACATGTTTGCACTTTTCAGTTTCAAGTTGTGCACTTGTCAGGGCTTAATGGCCCTGCCATGCTTCCTGGGGTATCCCTTCACTCTTTTGCTCGTCTTGTCATTACACACACCTGGTGCCCATTCCCCTAATTAGCTTTAGTATATGTAGCCCTCTGTTTCTCCCTGTCTCTGTCGGTGGAGCAGGTTGCTTTCTATTTTGTATTTTTGTTGTATTGAGGAGTGTTTGTAGCCATGGTCACCCTAGGCGGAAGCACTTGGCCATGCATGGAGCCAGAGACGCCCGAGGAAGAATGCCTATTTTGGCTACGCACACCCCTTGCAGCAACCAGGAGGTGTGAGGGGACTGGTTCTCCGACCCCATCTCTGACTTCTTCGACGACTCTGACGAGGAGTTCTACTCTGAGTCAGAGGAGTTCGACTACACCCCAGGGGACGTCCTAATATGGGACCCCATGCTTTTGAGGCTAGTCCCTGCATTCCCCGAGGCAGGCGGGGAACTAAGCTCCACGCAGCTCGCCTCCGCTCCTGGTCCAACTCTACCCCTGAGGCCTCCCTCAGGGGTAGAGCTCCCTGGGGGGGAGCTAAGGGGGTGTCCGAGGACGGTCTCAGAGCACCCTGAGGAGGAGTCTCTGAGTGCAGGACCGGGGTTTTAGAGCCAGCGCCCCCTGACAGCCGTGAGGTGGAGCAACAGCAGCCAGCGCCCCCTGCCAGCCGCGAGGTGGAACAGCAGCGTCCTGTGCCAGCACCTAGGCGCATGGTGGGCCTGCCTGCACAGCAGCCGACGCTTCCTTCCAGCCCTGGGAAGGAGCTGCCGGTACAGTCTGCTGCCACGGAGCCTGATGACTGGCCTCTGCCCCCAGAGCCCGTGGAAGGGCTGGAGCCCGATGACTGGGTCCTGCCTCTGCCTCTCCTTCCAGAGTCGGCCCCGCCTTCTCCAGAGTCTGGAGGAGGCTGTCCAGAGACTGGCTCATACAGCTGGCTGTAGGGCTCATACAGCTGGCTGTAGGGCTCATACAGCTGGCTGTAGGGCTCATACAGCTGGCTGTAGGGCTCATACAGCTGGCTGTGGGGCTCATACAGCTGGCTGTAGGGCTCTTCTTATGGCTGGCTGTAGGGCTCTTCTTATGGCTGGCTGTAGGGCTCATACAGCTGGCTGTGGTGAGACTCTTATGGCCGGCTGTGGAGATCATATGGCTGACTGTATGGCCCTTCTTATGGCTGGCTGTGGGGCTCATACAGCTGGCTGTGGTGAGACTTATGGCCAACTGTAGGGCTCATACAGCTGGCTGTAGTGCTCTTCTTATGGCTGGCTGTAGGGCTCATACAGCTGGCTGTGGTGAGACTCTTATGGCTGACTGTATGGCCCTTCCTATGGCTGGCTGTAGGGCTCTTCTTATGGCTGGCTGTGGGGCTCATACAGCTGGCTGTGGTGAGACTCTTATGGCCGGCTGTGGAGATCATATGGCTGACTGTATGGCCCTTCCTATGGCTGGCTGTGGGGCTTTTTCAGCAGATGTTAGTAAGGTTCAACCCTCCAGCTGTGTGTGGGGTTTCTTCAGTGGCTGACTCAGGGGTGGGTCACTCTTATAATTTATTTCTATATCATCATTATCTGAAATATACTTCTTTTCCACTGCAATCTTCTGTTAGCTTATATTCTATGTACAGTCATTAGCTCCAAGGCCATCCAGGTAGATCCTATTTTGTTCAATGTTTTGCTCATAATGCTGGTGGAGGACTGTAGTTGAAGTGATCTACACCTTTTGATGTAGAATGATTTATTTTGTCCCTCCCGAGAAAATAATATTGTGTAGGTTCCCACACTACAGAGGCTAAAGAGAGCATGGAAAAAAATATCTGATGGCTTCTCTGCTTGGATTGTAACAATGTAACATAGTTCTATGGTGTGAGCGAGTAAGTGTTTAGGTTTGTCTGTGTGTGTCATGGTGTATGCGGGTCAAATTTACCCATAGACCGTATGAAGGACATAAATGTGTTGGGGTATTGTAGCATACTACATAATAACAATTTTTTTTTATTTGACGTGATCTTCACATAAAACAAGCCAAGGCCATGAAGTTTCAGGTTGAAAAACATTATTCTTGTATGTGTCTATATAAAAATTTTAAAAGTGTCAGTTTGACCCGAGGAGCATACAAGAGTTAAGTACCCACAGAAAAAACTGTCCTCTTAAACTCTGACAGGACAGGTGGCCCAGTGACCAATGATTGGCATTAGACTTTAGATTTACTTAATTATCTTTGCCATGCAAGTTCTCCCTGACTATTCTCCTGACTGGCATCAACCTGTAATTAATCTGTCACTATATCTGTGATGTTATACACCATCTCGAAGCACAGGCGGGAACTTTTTCACCAGAAAGTTAATTTGACCATTTCCATTCACTTGTAAGAAAGGGATTTGGTTAAAGCTTACCGGGAAAAATAACAACCTGAAAAGGAAGAGACTTCTGAATTATGAAACAGATGAAAGTAAGTTGTTTGTCAATCAATAATAAATGTCACCTTTTGAAGTGCTAAAAAGTGAAGCAGAACATGATCGGCTAAGCTTGGTTCAATTATTTAGCACTTGCACAATGGATGAAAGGGTCAGACAAACATTTGCTTTTTCAAGAACCCTTAATATAATGACTGCTATTGGAAATAGGGGAGTGTTTTGTGTGTGTAGGAGGGAGGTATACTATTATGTTTGTGATGTTGGCTGAAATGAAACGCAAATTTCTGTTAAAGGCTGCAAAAGTTTCTATTTTTCTATACAACTTTTAGCACAAGCCACATTGAT
>JAODOY010079417.1:0-15389 GCA_025399855.1 Forbesichthys papilliferus | reverse complement strand
GCTGTGGAAGGTGTATTGAGCAGCATTGTTCTATCCCTGGAAGGCGGTTGTGTGAAGGTTTCATATATTTACTACAATGTCTATGATGTAAATAAACACAAGGGTTTGAACCCGCAGAAACAACTATGGCTCTCTTTTATACCGCTCGAGACTGACATCACCACAGACGCACTCCTGTAACACTTCCTGTCCCAGCAGGCAGCGGTCTGTCCCGCTTCTCCGCACTGCTCTTCAGCTCATGCTTGCAACCAATGACATTTGGTACGCTGCTTTCTACCAATGATCCAGTGGGTGGTGCTATTTGTACTTTGTGGCTTCTGCGCTCCCTACCATTGTTATTGAGGTTGATTGTAAGAGTGACAGGACTGGGCTGGACTGGACTTAACGTTTGACCCCTGCCTGCCTCTAAAGCCTTTGTTCAATGTTTGCATGTCTGCCAAATGGTTAGCAAAGGTTAAGCTGTTTGGTTTTACAATACATCAATAACAGGTTTGACTGGACAAAAACACACTTTACTTTCAAAAGCAATTTTTCTGTTGCAACTATTAATTGTCTTTTTAAATATACTACCCTTTCACTTGCTATTTATCTCTTTCACACTTTCACACATGGTTTCACTTAATCATACAGTAAACATGCTTTACTATGCAAACTGAGGAGTCAGGTGTCTCAGGACTTATGACATTTCAAATAGCAAAATAAGTTGCATACTATATTACAATATTAATAATTGTATTATCTAGGAGGTAAATGTTTTACTGGACGCAACACACTGTATTATATGCAGTAGCTATACTATATGCAGTAGTTACATCTTTTACTGGACGCATGGGCTACATGTGTGCAGTAAGTGTGGAAGATGAGTGGTATGCAGATATTGCCGTTTCATATAATTGGAAGGTTTTAATGTCATTTGGCATTTTAATTAATAATCAGGATTGTTTTCTTACAGAATAATGTTGAATATCTTAAGAGGCATATTTATTTTAAAACATAATTTAGGAGTAGTATGTCAAGCTTAGAGGATAGTTAGGGATGGTGTCAATTAGTGCTGAGACGATTAGTCGACGTAACCAACGTCACTACAGTACCTCTATAACAAAAACAGTCTAACATGAGAGAAGGAGAGGGGAGGAGTTCAAAGCCATCTGCTTTGGCTAAATGTATAATGCACTCACTCCTTTTTTAACAAGCTCTTGCATATTTAATATCAATTAAAGACTTTATACACATATATAAAACAATGTTTTAACATTATGTAGATATTTTTAATTTTAAAATATTAAAACCAGTTAAAGGTAGTCAGTGATTGCAATACAATACACTTAGTGAAGTTAAGCAAATATCTGCTCATGGTCTGCTAGCTGCCCATTCTCTGTACATGCTGAAAACTATAATCTAGTATTTATACACTGCCCTGGCTTTGTAATAAGGAACAAAGTGGTGCAGGCCGCACAACAGTGTGTGTTACCAATGTGGGTAACAGATTCTGAGGGAGCACCCAATGGCATTGACTGGATTTCTATATTATCAATAATGTAGTTAGCCGATTAATCGAAAAAATAATCAATTAATTGAAAAAATAATTGATGATTAATCGACCAAAAAAATAATCGTTAGGTACAGCACTAGCTAGTGTCAATAGAATTCTACGTACTATTGAGCCACATTATAAATAGATTTGGCTTTTTAGATTTTTGAAAGAAAATTAAGTTGTCTATTCTATTATTTTTTACAAAGTGAATACCTAGATATTTAACACCGTTGAACTTGAATATTGCCTAAGTTTTTTTTCTGTGCAATATAAGCACATAATTTCACACTTGTAAATATTAAGTTTGTCATGATACATAAGAGAAATAATCAACTAAAGCATTTTGGATTTGTGTTTTGTCTTTAAGGAAGAGGGCAGTGTCATTGGCAAGTTGAGTGATTCTAGTTTTTTAGATAAACCTCTAATGTTTGCATTTTTCTTTACATTCAAAAGAACAAAAGTTCAACCACAATTAAAACTATAAAGCATGAAATTGCACAACTCTGACAAACACCTTTGATTGCGAAATCTATCTAAAACATTTAAATATAACATGACACGACTATGAATATTATTGTAGAACATAGACATTATGCCAATAAATATCTTTCCAAAGCAAATATTTGTAATGTTTAGTTTGCATTAAAAAAATGTTTTTCAATTGAGTCAAATGCATTGTAGAAATCAAGAAAAATAATTAAGGCATTCGAGTTTATAAAATTGGAATAATCAATAAGATCTAATTTAAGTCTTAAATTGGAACAAATGTGTCGTTTGGCCATTAAACCATTTTGACTCACTTATTTTGTTTCATTTGGCATATTGAGATACAATCTAATACTCTATATTTAAGAGTGTGATTGGTCTCCAATATTCAATAGAAAGATTATCTTTATCTGGTTTGGCTAAAAGGCTAATTTACCTGTATTTCATTATTGTGGTTAATTCCTGTTTTGTCATACATTCTTTATACATACGAAGAGACATTTTCCTAAAAGTACAAATACAATTCCACTTATATTCCATCACTACCTGGTGACTTGACTTTACGGTACTCATAGAATGAAGAGCATTTGTAACTTCAGAAATTGACAATTCTTTATCACATTCTGAAACTGTCAGTACAACTCATTACAATTAGAATTATATAGATTACTATAAAAATGACATATTTAGCTATTACGGAATCATTATTCATTAAATTACCATTAATCCAAAGGGTTTCTTTTCTCAAGAGCAAAAAAAGATTTTTAGCCTGATTTTTGAACCTGATAAATTAACCTTTTGCAAATGTTATATTAATCTTATCCAAATCATCATTTAGAACCTTTAAAGTAGTTGATTCTTCTTCATGTAGGTAATTTTTTTAGATTAAAATATTCATTTTATTTAACAGTTATGTTTTCAAATGTCTTTACTATGTTTAATTGCTTGCATACTTTAAATTTGAATTCCCATTTTTGAATAGGACTCATAATGTCTTCTTCTAAAATATTTTTAGCAAGCATAATAACTAAAACCTGATAGAGTCTGAAAATACTTGAGACTGAGGCGGAGGTTCACCTTCCAGCAGGACAACAATCCTAAACATACAGCCAGAGCTACAGTAAAATGGTTAAGATCAAAGCATATTCATGTATTGGAATTGCCCAGTCAAAGTCCAGACCTAAATCCAATTGAGAATATATGGCAAGACTTTAAAATTGCTGTTCACAAACGGAAGGGGGGGCTGAATACTTTTGCACGCCACACTTTTCAGATTTTGTATTTGAAAACCATGTATCATTTTCCTTCCACTTCACAATTATTCACCACTTTGTGTTGGTCTACCACATACAATCCCAATAAAACACAGTTAGGTTTGTGATTGTAATCTGACAAAATGCGGAAAAGTTCAAGGGGCATGAATACTTTGCAAGCTATACTATACAGTGTATATAAGTAAAATGGTTCAGTCAAATGGTCAAACCAAATCTGACTGGAATGAAATACTCCCCTCACAGTGACAAGGCAAACTGTGGACGGAGACGGGTGAACCGGATCATTTAAACAAAAGAAAACAGGCAAACACTTGACCGATGTAACTTCATCTTTTGAATAATGCAACTTATTAGAGGACTGTGCCATGTTTGTATGGTGTGTAAAACAGGTGAAAAAATCCACATCTACCATAGTGCTAATCAGTATTACTTTTAATGAAATTATAACATGTTTACTTTCTGCTACAGTTTAAAATGAAGGGAGAAGCTAATTCACATAATTCAATCATTATTATAATAAAATAGCATTATTTATTTGTTTTATTAAAATGTTTGATATGAATACAGTACAATGAGTTGAATGACTGATGAAAACATGTAATTACTCTATTAAGTAGCCTCCAGCTGACAACTGCATTTGATAGGACATATACCTATATATGGTGCATATATTTTATGTAGAAAGCAAATTGCCAAAAGCAAGCTCATATGTAAGTTCTAACTGAAGTCTCCTTAAAACGTTTATTTGTTTAGGTGATTGGCAGCATCTACAAAGTGTTGAAATAGCTACCGCCCTCTGCTGGCTGTATATCATGCACAATGCCGGTATTACCATGGCATATATGAACAGGTGCAAGAGGTAAATGACCCTGAATGGAGCTGCATGTCTGAATAGAGAACGTCACTAGCTGTGCCTGCACGGCCATGCATGTCATTTACCAAGAACAATGTGTGAAAAGGCCTACAGACTGACTGCTGAAAGGTCAAACACAATAAAGGGAATGAGATTGACTTTGAAGGCCTTGTCAGTGCTTGTGACTTGTGTATGAGGGTTCTGACCTCATACAAGTACTGTAGATTTACCAGTAGGCTTTAAGCGCTGCACCTGTGTGGTGATGCATGAGAAGCTGTCATCACACAGATCTGCCTTGTCCTCAGATGTTGGTCCTTGCAGGCGGGAAGGATCCTAAAACAAGACGAGTGGTATGCTTTTACTATTAATACACTATGAAATGCAGACACTGGAATTCTTCTTTGGACTACTGTCTGAAACTCGAGTGTTGAAGGGCTGACACTAGTTAACCATTTTCATCCATCTCTGCCCCTCCCCATACCTGTGGTACAGCTGCATTTCAAACAGTTAGCTGGGACAGAAAATGACTCAGCATAAATATTGCTGTAGGGATTGTTTGATTTATATGCTGTATATAGAATAGCTTGCAAAGTATTCATACCCCTTGAACATTTCCACATTTTGTCACGTTACAACCACAAAATCAGAACCCCTGGACACAGCACGTAGATTCTACAAGTTACTTAACTGCTTTTGGTCTGTCGAGCTTGGTGTTAGAACGGCTCCATGTACAGTCTGCCTTCTGGCGGCTAGCTTGTGTACACAAGTCCTCTGGCATCGGCTCTTTAGTATTGCTGCTAACATGGACAGCAGACAGCTGTCTGGCTCTTGGAAGACCTGAGACACAAATCGCAATGAAATAGCAATCTGTACTCGCCCACACTGCAATACTATAACCATACATTTGATTTAATATGGATTTAGCGTTATTTCTGAACGAGCTAACTTACGCAATGTAATTTCTCAGCCACAAAGTGTGTGGCTCATAAGACACGTTAAGTAATGTCTACATTAGTGCAGTCCAGGCCATGCCTGACTGCTCTGAGATGAAGGAATACATTACAAAGTGTTGCTCAGTACCTGCTGAGGGATTTCTACCACTCAATCTGTTGAGAGGGAAAGTCTTGCTGAGCGCTGTGGAGGAAAGGGGGAAGGGGGGGAGAGAGAGAGAGAGAGAGAGAGAGACACCGACCAAAGGCTGCTCATCACATCAAGTGTGTGTGTATCCCAGTTCAAGCACTGAGCATCTCAGATAGTGTAATGAGTAGTAGTGTAGAGGCATGGCTACCTACCAGACGCAGAAGGGCACCTGGAGAGAGCAGTCTCGATGTTATTCACCTGGCTCTGCAGCTTGTCCACCTGCTGATACGCCTCGTGCTTGAGGCTTCGCTCCTGGTGAAGCTGGCTCCTCGCCTACACCCACAGTGTTAACCCTGTCACTTACACTATGCTCTTTATATCAGCTGGGATTCATCAGTAACCAAACAACGGTAGTGATATCCTCACTGGGAACACCATGTAGAATGGCATATTGTATGTGTGCACCTATGTCAATTACTTTCAAAGGAACACACTGTAACCACCTTATTGTGTAAGCTCCACACTTTGTTGCACTCAATCGGATCATTGCATTAGTAGGCCCAACTTTAACCAATCGGAGGACACGTGTGGAACATGGGTGGGCATTTATTAGCGCTACGTCTACCCACCTGGCCACTGATTGGTTAGTGGTTCTGTAATGGAAGTGAGAGTGCCCACACTGACGGGTGCAAATGAGAAGGCAGAGCTTGCAAACAGGCTGGACTTGTTCTTATACAGACAGGTTGGTGTGTGCCTCTGTTCTAGCCCAGCGTGTAGGGATCATGTTTATATGAACCTGGTGGATTTCCTTGGCGCTGCGCTGCCTGTGTAACTGGCTCTCTCTGCTGCCGCGGTCCAGCTGGTCCTCCAGAGCACGGAGCTGCCTCTCTCTGCTCTCTGTCTCCAGCCTCAGGAGCTCCAGGCTCTGGGCACGCTGGCTGTCCACATCCTGCCTGCTCCGTAGCTCCTGCACAAAACGCTGTCTGGCCACTTTCAGCTCCTCTGTCTGTGTGGGGACATACGTAGAACATGTGTTGTGTATGTGAACCAGTCAGGGGTTATACATTGATGGCCTAAATAATGATAATGTGGGGACATACGAATGGCTAAGTAGAACATGTGTTGAACCAGTCAGAGGTTATACATTGATGGCCTAAATAATGGTAATGTGGGGACATACGAATGGCTAAGTAGAACATGTGTTGAACCAGTCAGGGGTTATACATTGATGGCCTAAATAATGGTAATGTGGGGACATACGAATGGCTAAGTAGAACATGTGTTGAACCAGTCAGGGGTTATACATTGATGGACTAAATAATGGTAGCGTGGGGACATACGAATGGCTAAGTAGAACATGTGTTGAACCAGTCAGGGTGGCCTAACTATTGGTAATGCATAAAAGATTTAAAGCATTTAGTTGGTTGAAGCTACAGGAACTAAAGGCAAAAGGTCACATGTCTGTCAGACACCAGGCTTGATTCCAAAATAAGGGCGTATTTGAACACTACAGTATTTAGCTATAGTTTGTCATTGTCAGTAAATAAGAGAGTGCTTAATAATATCCAACATTTCTACAACATGTATGAAGAGTTGTTAAATTTGATGCAGGTGCACACGCGTGTAAATGCATCTGAGAGCGCCACCTGTCTGTGGAGCAGGACCTCGTTGTGGCTGTGTTTCTCCTGAAAGTGGGCCACGGCCTGTTTGGTAGCATGCAGCTCCTCCTGCAGTAAAACCACCTCCTCCTCGCACGTCATTTTCACTCGGAGGGCCTCCCTGCGACATACTATCTCCCTCTGGACATCCACAACCATTCAGTATCAGCATCAGTTACACCTTTATTTGACATATCGCATAAATTATAAATAACTACATGTACACATTCTTGTATACCTGCTGACTCTGGAGCAGTTTGTTCTGTAGTTTTTCCTGGCAAACAACCTGCCTCCAGTGGAAAAGGGCCTTCATCTTACATAACAGGATGGTCAACTGACAGTTCTCCTGGTGAAGCTCCCTGATGTTTTCGTTCTAGGAACAAAAGACACCACAGAAATGAGCAAGAGGTTGTCACGGTTCGCGGCCGCTCCGGCAGCAGACAGAGCCAAGCCGCCGGTTCAGCACCGGACAACGTCGCCTCCACGTCGTCGGCCACCTAATGCACCCACGTGCAGTTGCCACCTCCCCGCTTCCTGGGCGGAGGTTTAAAAGGCTTTTCCATCCTGGCACCAATTGCCAGTCCGTTGTATTTCTACGGATGCATGTACCAGCGATCCAGTCTCGTCTGCTTCTCTTCACCAGACAGCCACGCCTGCCTTCTCCTCGCCAGACAAGCCACGTCTGTCTACTCTTCGCCACCAGCGATCTCAACGCTGCCCTTCGCCACTAGCGACCTCAACGCTGCCCTTCGCCACCAGCGACCTCAACGCTGCCCTTCGCCACCAGCGACCTCAACGCTGCCCTTCGCCACCAGCGATCTCAACGCTGCCCTTCGCCACCAGCGACCTCAACGCTGCCCTTCGCCACCAGCGATCTCAAAGTTGCCCTTCGCCACCAGCGATCTCAAAGTTGCTCTTCGCCACCAGCGATCTCAACGCTGCCCTTCGCCACCAGCGACCTCAACTCTTCTCATCTCACCACCTCAACCCCTAACGGTTGTACCTCTCCTGTGGTTGTAAATAAACCCTGTTCTGTTTATAACTGCCATCTCCTGCCTCTGTGTCCTGCACTTGGGTCTCCGTCCCTTCCGCAGCCGTATCCTAACAGTGGAGTGATGCAATGAGATAGTAATATATAAAGACTATGATTAAAGTGAAGTTAAAAGTGAGAGTTTAACCAAAGGAGAGGGGACCATCACGTGACATGTGATATCATCCACTGTGCTACCTTCATCTGCGTGAGTGTGAGGTCGTCTTCGGTGGTGATGTTGCCGTACTTCTGCTTGAGCGTGGTCATTTTGTCCATTCCCTCCCTCTGCACTCTGCTCACCATCTGACACATATCCTGCTCCATTTGCACATGGTACTCATCCAGTCTGGCCTGAGAAACACACAGGTAGTGAGGTACAGATGCTCCTCCAGGGTTGTAACTATGAGAAGCAGCTACTAAATCAAACTAGTTTCAGCTCAACATTTCCAGTTTGCATAGGGGATATTGTCAATGACAATACCTACCCATAATAAACCGTTTTTTTAAATTTTTTACTTTTACTTTTCACCTACTTGTTCAAATGTTATGGTTTGTAATACACATTCTGAGGTTATGGGGTATATTATGTATACAGTAATTCATAATCACAGCCTGCTTTGGATATGTGCTCTTATTGCCTAAGACGTATACAATAAGAGCAATATGTAACACACACTAAGTTTTATATTATCTCTGCACCTTTAATTTGATGGTTGTGGCGAAGAGCCGGCGGACCAGGGAGTCATAGCGTTGCTTGTATTTGAGACCAAGTTGCTCTTCCAGGATGCGGTTCTCCTCTTCTAGGTGAGCTATGTGTGCCTGTAGGCCTGAGATCTCTAGCATCATCCTTCGACACTGGGTGGCCACCTGTGGAACGGAACACAATAGTGCTTGTATTGGACAGTATGTAGACTGCCCCTTCTTACTACACTATGGTCTGCACTCTACAGTATAAATTGAAGAGTTAGTCAAATGAAGGAGTGAAACAGCTTAAATTCAAATGGCAGTTGAGCTTTGACACTCCCCAACATGCTTCAGAGATAAAGAGATGAAGGAACCCGTCAGATATGAGTTTATATGCAGCTATGTTTTGCTCATGAGAAATAATTTCAGGTCATCCTACATTGTATCCTTTGGGTAGAGAGTACACATTTAGAAAAGGTATTGTGTGCCCAAATATAAGTCCAAAAACACAAATACATACCTCGTTAACAGGATAACTGATCTGATTCTGAGAATACTCTGCATTCTTCAAATCCTAAACCGTTAAAGACAAAAAAAACAACAACAGTGCCTGGTCAATATTTCAAACTGAATACTTTATAATAAATGGTGCGGAACACTGCAGACTCCCTGGAGGCCCTGGTAAGTCCACACAGTACCTGTTCTTGCTTGTGCAACAGCAGCGTCTGCTGCTGCAGGATCTGCTCATAGAAGTGAGAGTAGAAGAGGAAGCACCGGCGCTCTCTCTCCACCACGCAGCAGCCCAGCTTGACAAGACACAGATGCACATGGGCTTTGGGGAAGCTCAGCTGGAAGAGGAATGCAGTGAATGACATGCACAATATGCATGGTAATTGAGCTCTCGCTACAGTACGCTTCTGGGTATTTGGATGAAAATGTGCATCCACTGTAGCATTTCAGTGTAATTTTGCCGTGAGAATCAGACTGCAAAGCCTAGAGATCACTTCGAATGTGTCTGAGTCGCAACTGAATTTACTAACTCGACGTCGTATTGATAGCGATAAGGGCGTGGTTAAGGTTTGTCTCAAGGAAAACCACCAAATGGTTCATCCAATCAACCAATCAACAAGTATTTCTTTTAAAGTACCTGCCCTTTACAAAAAGTTTCATGGAGTTGTGACAACAATTCATCTGACATGTTTCATCCACTACACTGTAAACATGAATGTTTGGCCAACAAAAATATTGATCTTTGTATTTATTCATGCTAATTAGCATGCCTGGTCCTACCTGCTCATCATTCTCCTCAGCAGCTGTCATCAGCTGCTGGACAAAGTCCTCCACTATCTGCGGCCGCTCCAGGGACACGCTGTACTTCAGAGGGGCTTTTTTCCACAACTCTGGCCAGGCAAGACACTTTCAGTTAACTCATTCCCTTTCGTTTTTAGGTGGCGAATGTTTCTAAGTAGACCTCAGGTACCTGTCGGGAGGCCTGTCTCTTGTCGAGCTCGCTCTGAAATGGCTAGGGTTAGGTCTCTGCTGGTCTTCCTCTGCACGTCTCTCAGCATTTCACATTCAGTGCTCTCCAGGAGCCTGTGGAGCTGACACCGTGCGTTATTATGTCGTTTCATTTCACTATGACCTGCGACATTCAAGGTTATTCATCATTCTGGCGAGTGGGGGGCAGAGCAATACAATCAGGTCATATGCATGTGTATGTGTGCCTGCTTTAGCTATAATCCAAGCACAGCGCTGCACAACAAAAGACCTGTACCTGCCATGCCTTGACATCAACCTCTGACGCTCCTGGAGGAGGCAGGAGAGACTGTCTGCTGGTGACCATGGTCTCGTAGTCTCTCTCTGTACCCATGTGCTGAGCTAAAGCTCTCATGCTGGGGTAAAAGATGTCATCTCTAGAAGGCGGGTCAAATGACAACACACAGACAGGATGATTGACAGTGACCGGTTCTTTGAGCCATGGGCTCAATCGTGCAGTGGGACTTTACCTGTAAAGCTTCACAAACTGCTCATAGAGGGTGGGTGAACTGAACACCTGGGTGCCCAAGCGTCGACGAGCCCAGCTCTCCTTAAACACCTGCAGCTGCTTAGCAAGCAGGAGGAAGCCCTTCAAGGCAGACTGGACCTTCATGGGCTCCGTTAGAGGGATAGGGGCTTTTGAGACGCTCCTTCCCTCAGCCTCCAAACCAGCAGGCTCCCCCTGGAGATAAGACACAGCAAAACAGAGGCTAAAGCCTGCATGCAGTCAGGCCGGCAGGCATCACGGCATGCCGTGTTTTAATATGGACCATGTGCATTGTTCTTGACCATTTCTCCTGACAAAGATTTTATGATGATAGAAATATGGAGCATTTTAATGATTTCAATGGAGGCAGAAATGTAATGCTTCTGGTTTATTGCGTGGGCGTGCCACGTCTGGTTGTGCTGGCCGGCATTAAGGGTGAAAAGCCCCCCCCCCCTTCCAAAAATGTGCCATCCGTTAGAACCTCTCTGGTAAATGATATTCCCTCTGTACATACATACTGCCCACCTTTTTGTTGTCATGGAGACGGAAAGGCTCCGCCTCCTGCCCGCTGTTGAGGACATCCTCCACGAGGATGGACACGCCCAGGATGGCCGCGTTGGCCTGCAATCGGCTTTGGCTGCTCAGGCCACTCACACACACCTGGAGGGGAGACAAACGCTGTGACCTTTGACCTGTGGCCGGGTGCTATGGTTACAGTGTACTAGCACACTACATACCTGCATGCAATATTCAATGGGTGGGACGTCCCAGACACGCACCGGGCACAATCCATAACGGGCCATAAAGCATCTCCATGGATACATTCTGTGGTCCTGGAAAATAATTAAAATGTATAGTCAGCTATTGTAAGATACTTGTGAACTGAAAAAAGAATCTGATACTTCTACGCAGCCCTGGCTACGTACTGTAAATAGGAACACAATCAAAGTGGCAAACACCACCCACAGCAACAATGTCTTTGGCTTTGCAATGCGTTTCAATGTGTGGGGCAGAGTTTGTTTTGATTTAAGCTCGATGTTAGCAAGCATTCAGGAGAATGACCCTGCCTTTAAATCATTATTTTGCATTTACCTTGCCCTGTTAGAGATGACAACAAAACAGACTGAACTCAGGTGACTGTTCACATGAGACCACTGGTCATGAGTTACAGTCCGTCTCGTGTATAGTGAGAACACAGACCTGGTAGCCTGCAGCGTCCAGCGGTGGAGGCACGGCCATCACACTGTGCACATCACTCCTCATGGCGTTACTGAGCATGGGGAGGGCTCTGCCCATGCTGTTACTCACCGTGTGGTAAGACTCAAGATCACCCGAGGATAGGAAGGCTTCCCTGGCAGGACGGAGAGATGTCTTGGTCATGTTCATCTTGAAAGGCTTTCTAGTATACACACCAGATATACTGTGCATGTATATGTATACGAATGCCTGCAGCACATTAAAACAAGTGTACAGTATACAGTACACTTGTTTATATAACGATGCAAGCAGCATTTATCAGAGCCCAGCCCCTAAATGCAGCTGTGATAAATACAAGGTTTATGTGTGGGTGGGGTCACCAGCTATGAGCAGCTGGTGGATGCGTTGACCCTCCAGAGATCAGCACTCACCTGATCAGGTGTCTGATGGCGGTGTCAAAGCGCAGGAACAGCACCTCCTTGTGGAGCTGCAGGAGTCGGCCAACAGCCTCTGGGCTGCTAGGGTCAGTCAGCCTGTCCACCTGGCTCTGGATGTCCACCAGCTCTGCTCCTGCAGCAAGGTGAAGTCCAGGAACAGCGTACGCACAGTGCAGTCCAATATAATATAAATACAATTAAATATAATCAATAACATGAGAACATGTATATTAGGAAACACTTACATATTTTAAATGCATGTATCAATTGGTCCTAAGTAATTACTAATGTGTCTGTTCATACTTTATTTCATGAAAAAAAATTTCACCACCATTTTTTAAACAACTTTGAAAATATTCTTCCTTTATTAGTGATTCTGAACCAGTAATTAAACCAATATTAGTTTTAAATGAATGTGTATTATCAAATTAATGTATTAAATAATGTACATAGGTACATAGGTTACACCAAATGGATTATAAGATGTATATCTCAAAATGGCTGAACAATTTAATAAATTAACGTCAATATTAATTAAATTAACGTTAATATTAATATGAACAGCTTGTGTGGAGCCTTTACGTTCTTTTCTACGGTCTGCTCACCAAGGTATTCTGTGCCTCCCCAGTCAGCTGACAGCTCTTCTAGTCCTCTGTCGCTTCTAGAAGAGTCTCCAGTGTTTCCAAGTCTGGCAAAACTTACCAAGTAGAAGACAATGTCACGAAGAGCTGATGCTATCTCCAGAGTGTGCTGGAGAGCCTTCCTGCATGCCTGCCAGAACATAAACAGAGACAGTATTCACACATTATAAGCCATGTTGAACATTCAAATAATACAGTATGTCAAATTCCTACAGTAGCTGTTGGTTTAACCTACTTTGAGCATCCAAGTGTATTTAAAATAGGCAAAAAATATAAAATAACACAGAATCGTTTACATAACCTCAATGAATAGTACAGCATGTGGTAGTTAATACCTCTCACGACATCTAAATGACCATGCTGGGAGCAAAGCCCCGCCCATTTGGCACTTGATGTGCAAAAGAACAAACACTAAGAACTGTTCTCACTGAACAGCTTGTATATTGTCATTGTTCATATGAAAGGCATTGTTATGATGTGGTGGGTATATACGCATCTCACCGAGGTGTTTTGTGTTCGAAACATGCAGAGAACCTCTGTGAAGTGGGGAATGTACCACAGGTTGAGCAGGGTGGTACCGTCTTCAGACACCAGGCGTGATGGCCGCCGTTGAAATGTCCTGTTTGTGGAGTGTTTGTTTAAAGTTTGGCACTAGTTGACGTGCTAACCAGGTACCGTATTTACCCTTATCCATAGTATACACTTAAGTAGATTATGTCACTATGTTGGGAGATGTTTGTTAAAATCATCTGCTTTAGCGTGTGGGTGATCACATGATTAATATTTATTACGTCTGTGTACCAATCAATACGTATTTCAAACAAGTTAAGCAGGCTGCCAACAGTATACAACAACAACAACAACAACAACAACATCAACAGAGAAATCATTTTATATTTGTTAAGATCCCTTGAAGCAAATATGTCCTGAAATAAATGAAAGATTTTAAGTTTGAGACTAGAATAAACCTCATTGTCTCATAGTCATTGTGTGTTTCAGTGTAGTATCTGTGTTGTAGAAATACTGATGTGTCTGAGAGACTCCCCAGGATCTACCCATACTGAGGGACGGCAGGAGCCTGTACCTGGGGTCAGGCTGGCTGTACCTGGGGTCAGGCTGAGTGTACCTGGGGTCAGGCTGAGTGTACCTGGGGTCAGGCTGGGTCAGGGCTGGGTGTACCTGGGGTCAGGCTGACTGTACCTGGGGTCAGGCTGAGTGCACCTGGGGTCAGGGGTGGGTCAGGCTGAGTGTACCTGGGGTCAGGGCTGGGGTGAGCATCAGCACAGGGCTCAGGATGACTGTCTTGGCCTGCCATGAAGTGAGACTGGCGTATGCAGGGCACGTGGTCCAGCAGTGAGCTGAGGCTGTAGTAATGAGCAACGATCTGTGCTCTGACACAGTACTGAGACATACGTGTGGTGAAGCTGCAGAGACAATGGTACACGCAACAGTGACTAAGACAGTTTATTGAATAGGCCTATGTGATGGGAGCAAAGCTCCACATAACACCCACCCAACCCAGTCAAGAAACATGTTTCCAGCCCATGAGTAGCAACATCTATATACTGTACAAGTGCGACCAACATTTTGTCATCTGCAAAACAGACATACTTTTTGCAGAAATCAGTAATGAGGCTCCTTTTGATTTTCCCTGCATTCTCCTGCAGTGGGAGAGAGATGCATGTTCCTTCACGGGCAGCTACTCACATTCATCGCCATGTTTAGTGACATGTGACTCTAACAGCACGTACAACTCACCGGGTTGTGTTTGAGATCCTTCATCTCCTGTTTCCTCTTAACAAATGAGTCCAGCATCTTGTCACGCAAACCTGCTTTCTCCAGCTGGATGGACACAAAGGATTCTACGAGCCTGGACGAGCACACGAGACTCGGTTTATCACATTCATACTGTGAAAACAACACAGCGCAATGACTCATCCATTAACAACGTCACGTAAATCTCAAGCAGGGGAGATAACCTCTCATTTCGGGCACGTTTCTTCAGGCCCTCTGAGGATAAACGGTTACTCTTTTGCTGCAAGCAGTCAGTGTTCCGACCAACGTTGCAAGGTAAACTTGTAGAGGAGTTGTTATTGCCGTCAGCCTGAATGCTCTCCTGACCCTGAAAATAAAGAGGACATCTCACATAGCCTAACTCCATGATGTAAACCAACCCTTGTTCAAACCAGTACATACCTCAGCAGGAACTGTACCATCGTCCACCCAGTAGCAAAGACAGGCTTGTTTTAAGGCACTGATCAGAGCGTTCTTCTGTGTGATCTGACAGGCCAGTGTTACGTGAAGATTCTCTAAGCTCAGCCTGTTCATAAGCTGAACAATACAATACAATACAATCATTACCATATATATAATGTTTATAAAGAAATACAGTTGCAAGAAAAAGTATGTGAATGAATGAATTGGTCATAAAATGTGCTCTAACTTCATCTAAGTCACAACAATAGAAAAACACAGTCTGCTGAAAATAATAC
>JAODOY010079406.1:0-15391 GCA_025399855.1 Forbesichthys papilliferus | reverse complement strand
GTATACAACATAAACGCTAGCTGCCGCATGAAACGCCTATGCCTGGTAATAATATGCCGCTGTTAGCTAGCTAGCATCCACCTAATTGTCAATTTGACCAAATCATTACAGACTTGAGAATTGACTCAATAATACGGATGGCTATACTTTTACGACTATATCGAAGTTATCTGGAAATTTATAACACTTTATAAACATGTAAAATTTACGTTTGTATGGCGCGGTGTTCAGAGCTATAACTGCCGCTCCGCTGCTAGCTTAATCAGGATTCAGGTAGGTGTCCGGTCTTCAGAAGAAAAATGTGACGTCATAATTGAAGACCCGCCTTGATGAGAGGCCTGACAGATTTCATTTTCAAGTTGAGTTTAGTTTGTAAAAGCGTGCGGTGACTTGAAAATGTATTTGCATTTGAAGGGAGGCGCTGTTTATCGTATTTCATTTGAATATATTCTGCTGCAAAGCGCATTTGTTTTTGAAAATGAGATTATTTGGGATTGCATTTAAGTTTTAATTGTGTCCACAAAAATGCGGGGAATATTTCGAAAATGAAAATACAATTTTGGGATTGCATTTTCATTTGAATTAAGTCCACTCTAAAGCGTGGAATTGTTTGACAATTAAAATGCTATTTGGGACTGCATTTTCATTTGGATTTAGTCCTCTATGGACCTCAATACTTATCCGTTATAAAATTCAAATGTTAAAATTGGGGCCCCCCTCTTAGCCCCTCCCCTTCGCTCACTTAGTTCCCTGAAGCATTTTTCAAAGATGTAGTGGGTGGAGTCAGGCTCAGAGCTGCGGTGGACATACCCAGCAAAATACACTTTATGTGGCAAACTTAATGATAAGAAAGTTTATCTGATTCAAATCAAAACATAGGGCTCCCCTTTTCCCCCACCAAGACATACTTGGAAATAGGGCCGACATGTCGTTGAACATTGTCTTACCTGATATCACGTTGCCTAGAAATTTTGTTTATGCCCCAGAACCACACTATTTCGGAAGCTCTCCGTCACATAAAACAAATATATAGCAATAATACCGCATGCCGCTCTATTTAGCATACCTGTATCACCGCAAGGAAAATTCTTTCACCGCAACAGCCCTACTTTCCCTTTCATTTGGCAGTCTGTCTTCCCCTCATTTGCTCCGCCCAACTCTAAACCCTTTGCCCTCTCACCTGCACATCAAACACCCCCCCACTCCCTGCCTCATGCGTCCAATCTAAGCCTCAGTCAGCACTTGTTTAGATTAAGGAGCTGCTTGGAATTCCTTCAGTGACTGTCAGTGTCAGAGTACAGTGGGTGTGTGTGTGTGTGTGTGTGAGACACACAGAGACACTCATGCCTGTGACATCTACAATATTCATATAACTGTGTGATATGCTCATGTGCAAGACAACCGTGCAATGCGTATGTGTGTGTGTGTGTACCTGCGTATGTAAATCAACAATCCCAGCTGCATGAAAATGCAAATCTGGATATAAAGGTGAGAGTGAGTGTACTCTAAGGATAGTGTATACTATCCTTCCCTCCCTCAAGCACTCTATAAGCATGTAGATAATCTAGACCCAAAGGCTGAGTTCCAGCATAGTGCAATGTGGACTTGGTCTGTGTAGCTATCCCCAGAAATGGCCAGTGGAGGTACTTTAATCAGTATTTTACCCCCGGGGCCCACACCGTTACAAATACAATTATGTGTGTGTGTGTTTCACCCTTGCTTAGCTCATCCTTCATAGTACAAGTATAATATTTTTGATTCATTGTGTCCTGAGTTGCCCCTAACCATTTTATCCTAATTAAGGATCATTTTCACAATCAATCAAACCTAAAGAGAAACTGCGTAAGCCACGTCTTGACAGTTATGGACTTGTCTTTGTGGTGCTAATTAGTCAGTCATTATAAGGCACTAGAGCAGAGAATAGATTTTTCCCCCCGTAACCCTCGAGACATACATTTTGCACATGAAACAACCACAAGAAAAAAAAAAAGAGAAATCACACAAACTAGTAAATTCAACATGGCTATTGGCTGCACAAAGCAGTCAGAGAATAACTGGGCAACACAGTGGCCCAGTGGATAGCCGAGTTCGAAACCTGGTAGTCCCGGCCTCTCTGTGTGGAGTTTCGATGTTCTCCTCGTGTCTTTGCGGGTTTCCTCCAGGTACTCCAGTTTGCCCCACTATCCAAAAAACAAGTTAGATTAACTCCTGTCAGTGCCATTGACCAGCGGCACTGGCCTATTACCTGGAGTTGATCCCTGTTCGCTGCAGTGGCTGCCCACTGCTCCCTTGAGGGCGATGGGGTAAATGAAGAGAACCTATTTCACTGTATGTGACAATAAAAGCACCTTTACGTTTAGCCATATGGGGTAGGGAATAACTTTTAAACCCTTGCTGTTTACAGCAAGACTTCTGACATACACAATGTGGGAAATTGTGTTGGCAAAAAGGTATGTATATTGTTGCACTATTGAGTGCATTAAACAGTTCCTAGTCAGTGCGTGGTTGAACAGAATTGTTCCGTCATATTGGAAAATGGAGAGCCACAAGATATCAGTATCAGATATTTTTGTGTCAAAGTTAGTACCTGGTCAAACGGATCCAACAAACATGGTACTGCTAAAAACCCTAGCTGCCAAATGTCAGTGAATTAATATATTTTACTCATCCTACTTAAAACATATCACTACTACCGGCACTTAAAACGAATCAGCATAAATATAACCTAATATTATAGTACACATGCTGATCTACAGTGACTTAACGCAAGATTGGTCCTTGGCCTAAAAAACATTGAAAAACTCTGTGCTAGTAGTCATCATTTAGCGAAACAAGAAATTATCTAGCCAGAGGTATGCAAAAATACTGACCATTTTTAAGAGCTATAAAACCTAATGCACAGGTCCATATCTGGGCCTGGCTGTGAATGGGTGTTAATGTCCCATTCATTACATGGCCTGTCAGTTGGAACTGCAGAAGACCAGATGTTCCTCTAACTGCATAGCTGTGTGTGTCTCCACTCTAGCAGATGGCTTGTTCGTGAGGAGAGGGTTCTTAAACAGTAGTATACAGCAACCATGGAGTTTCTGGAAAAACTCAGAAGAAATGGGCCATGTGTATTGATGATAGCTGAACTTCTGGGTTCTGCAATTATTTGTTAAAAGCAATTTCAAGCTAGGAACTTTTTTGGGAGGGGGTGTGGAGCGATTCCATGACCATGACAACCAATTACAGGTAGAAACTATAGCTTTTAGTGTGTTATTTATACAGTTCTACAGTACCAATCTTGATACTATCATTCATGGATGAAGTGCTTTCTGTGAATAAACTCTCCAAGTAGAATATCAGATTAAATAAATACTAGTCAGAAATATTTTGAGGATCAACTTTGTAAGATAGAATTTAATAATCAAGAATGTTAATATAGCTTAAAAGCAGTGCAAAACAGTGTCGGCCTACATTTTATGAAGACTGCATCCTATTCAAGAAAAAAATAGTTTTTTTCTGTTAGGATAAGATGAGGTGTGGACAGATGGCTTGTGGTGGACAATGGCACGTTCACCGGAGGTTTTGGCTCAATCAGATAAACCACACTGTTTGACACTCGATTCTTGCTGACCATCTAGTCACTCTTGGTTAGAAACCACAATCATTCAACTATGAGACTTCATTCATTTGACTGCAATATGCACATTACAAACATATTGTGCATTCTCTAACATGTTAGAGACTATGTTCTATGACCTAGCTGAATAACAGTATAATCAAACCTGTATTCAACAAAACACCATGCAGCACATGTATCCTATACATTATAATATGCCAGACTACCCATCTTAAAATGTTAAATCTAGCTTCACATACATTCCCACAGGACAATGTATTTCCTGTGGGAATGTATATCCTTGTTACACACAAAAACCACAAAAGCTGAGAAATTCTTACAACCTAAAACTGGACATGATCAACAAATTCACATATTGGGCACTACTAAATCAGTCAGTCAGTCTCCACTGGGATGTACTCCTAACTAGAAACTAAAATATGAGATATACTTGTTAAGACATTAAGCCAAATCAGAATGAATTATATTTTGCTGTTACTACAACAGATTACACATACACATCAATTAAAGATGAACCTGGCACACAGATTAATCAGAGAAACATACCACAGCATATTCTCCATTCACAATACACTGGTTCTAACAGAGACATTCGCGCTGGCAAGACAACTGGCCTCTAATATTTAAAAGGACTGTTATGACATGGTTGTTACAAGAGTAGTAGAGGGTTAGCCAGTTTGGTTTTCACTGATGATTAGCCAAATATGTTTGAGGGAATTCTTATACTGTTTTAATTTCAAAGCTAGTGCAACAAACTATTTAAGGAATGTCAGTGATTTTCCTGTTAACCATATTTTTAATGGCTGGTGAAATCCCTTTGGCCATGCCATATGGCTCATGTGATTTGACCTCTCGGGATAGGTTACAGATCCTGTAGACAAAGTTAAACATAACGTGTTACCCAACATAATTCTCCTGGATGCTATCCATTTTCAAACATGATCTCAAATCATATAATTATGATTGGAGTATATCATCACTTACTGTTAGTGTCAGCATTAGACTAGTGGATTGGATTGGCAATCAACTTTTTATTTGCCACAGGGAGTGTCTTTCACATCCAAGTACTCAACATCAATTACTTTAGAGGGTAATAATCAAGGCAGGCTCAATATTATCCTACTCCCTCACTCCTGTCCCATCCCATACCGGCTTCATATAAAAGCATTTCTGCTTCCTGCTTGAGCTGAGCTGACCAATAGTCTGTTCCTAGGACCTAGGACCACGCGTTTAGGCCAAAATTAATTTAATTCAGTAACTAAACCCTCACCTTCTCACAGGGGAAAGCCGCTAAAGCGGAACACACTCTCCTCTTCTATCATCACGGGACTAGAGGAGATTGACCAAACCGTAGACATGAAAATGCATGTTTGTGGGTTAATAAAACAATAGCCTACTTCCTCAGCACAAGCTGTTGTCCTTTTAAATATAATGTTTTTGGGGTTTAGTTACAGTACTCTAAGCCTCAAAGAGTGGGAAGGAGGCAACATTTGACAACTGTGTGTCTGGCCTTACACACATAGAGCCACATCACGTGTTAAACATTTAGGTATACATGTGTCAATACTAAACATGACATTTAGACATTTCCACCAGGCGTAAAGTGAGTGCCAATAGGCACAGTTTGGCCTGGTCGGGACATGCGTGGAACATAATGTGCTATGTGGTGGAAGCAATAATGCCTCCCAACATGCGTTTGTAATAACCCTGTCAGATGGCAGCCAGTTTTCAGACGAATAGTTAATTTGTTATCAGATAACACAGTCATACACACACACACACACACACACACCTCTTGTCAGAGGTCCCATCAATTGCACTCAAGAGCTCCTGGCTCTCTCAATTATTTCCTTCACTAGACAACCCCTCAGAATTACAGAAAAATCTTCTTCAGAGTGGATGGGATTAAGCAACTCACAGAAAACTAACTGGAAGCTAACATGGCAGTGATGAAGAGAGACACCACAAAATTCTACCCACATGTGAGTCATTACATTCCTGAAATGAATATAATTATCCTGTTTCAATCATGGGCAATAACACAATTTTAGTAAAGCGATGTCAATGAGTGCCCTTGCAATATCAACAAACAAAAACAAACACACACCTAGACTACATAGGGTTAATTACCTACAAGCGAGTACATTACCAAGCATACTGACCACTGTTGTGTGGGAAAAGTACTGGGCTGCTGTAAACTGAGAGATCCCATAGGATTGGGGACACATTAGACACCAACTGTGGCTTTATTGAGCGGGTAGGAATCTTGCACAGAGTCTGCTTCAAGATTCCATTTTGTCTCAGGTACTTGACCTTGGAACTGTGTTGACGCATCTGTGCATTTGCTCGTGCACATGTCCTTGCATATGTGCACGTTTATGGACTCTGATGATACGCACGACTAAAAGGCAGGCAAGATTCAAATTACGCTGCGGTATATGATGACGCACAGTAAGGCCGTCAATCAATAACCAGGAATTTAGACACAGACACAACACAAAAAAGATCTGTGGTCAGGGAGACTAGATAAAATACCTAGCCTAAATGTATGAGTCCAGAAACCTCATAAGTAACTGCATAGTTTAATGTAATGTTTATTTTATTTTATTTGAAAGTATGTTTAAGCCAAGACAACCGAGGACTTTGGTGTATTTTCCATTCAGCGTGCTTTGAGTAAGCACAGGGATTTCCTACTGGGAAAAGTGAATTATATACACTATGAAAAACTAAACTGCATTGGAAATGTTAATCCGATTTTTTGGGGCAGAGGGACTATCAATTTGCACTCTCTGCATTTATAGGATTAGACAGACAACAGATGCTTGTGGGGATGAAATAATAAAAATAAGTTTATTTGTGGAGTCCATTTTGCAAGAGAGTGATCAGTGTGGAAAGCTGTGGTCACTTGCTGCTTGTAAAGGGGAAAATGTTTTCATCTCCCTTTAATTGCATGCAAATGACTTTCCTAATGAAAATTTAAATCACCCCATATCTAGCCTGATGTCAAAAACATCAGTTAAACATGCAGGGCCAACGACAAAGAAATTGTGTCTAAGCATCTAAAAAGAAAAACAGTTTTTAACTCATTAGCAGTGACTCTTGAAGCCTAATGGAGAACACAGACTTGAAATTGTATACTGAAGTATATTTGTTAAACTTTTACGGTTAACCATTATGGACAAATGCCACATATAATTGTCTGTTCATTGCGCATTTTCTCTGGTGTGTACTTACTGCTGCCACAACTTCTGTTTAATAGATTTAGATAAAACACAATTGGTTTCATTTTAATTTAAACAGGGCAAAGTCGGGCTTCGAAGCAACAAAGGATTTTTCTTTTTAAAAACAAAGCCTTCTGCGGACATCTCACAGTATTCACTCATCTTTCTCTACTCAGCCAAGTTCAAAAGGGAGCTTCATGAAACATTCAGAGACACTGACAGGGATCTAGTACACCACAACCACTCCGGATGACCCCGGGTTAATTCACCTAATTACCAAGCTCTCCTCCTTCAATCACTCTGCTCTCCATCTCCATCTCAATGGGGGGAGATCTAACAGGATTTTGCCTGGGGTTATATTCAAACACACTAGTTGTACAAGTACTCAAACTCAAAGATAACAGAAGCAGCAGTTTGCGTATAAAGACCTGCTGAAGTCCACTGAATGTGCAGGAGTTTGCAAGGGTTTTGAAAAAAAGTGTTGTGACCCATCCTCAACCCTAATCAACAGTAAATCATCCATCCGCCACATCTGAGGTTGATGGTAGCAGTGCTTTGAAGTGCTCTCTGCACGCCATAAACCAGAACCAGGGACTCATGTAGATAATGAAATTACTGTTAATGGAACAGCCATTAGCGCTGGAAAGCAGGGCCCGACTGGCGAAGTCCAGAGAACATAAAAATGTCAGATCAATCAGGTTTGGGCACACGGTTAGACTCCAGAGTCATTATACATTGGCAATACATTTGGCAAAGACTTTTTAAACTTTCCTCTGAATGAATGCCAAGGTGAACAGCATAACATAACTGTATTAAAATAATGAATATGTTATTATAACATGCCTATTAAATGTATTGACTGCCCACTACAGATACATTTCAACTTTGACATTAAAGGAAATATATTGCAACATTTAACTAATTTACATTGAATTCGGTAGGGCTGTCCCGAATACCATTTTACAGGTTTCGAATACTTGATGGTATTTCCAAACAAGTATTCGAATACTCTCTCAAAAACACAATTTAAAACTCTAACTATAATTAAGAAGTATAACAGAGTAATCTTCGATTCCTAGGTTCAGTGAGCACACATGTAAACATAGTCATGCACTCAAATGGCCACTTTGATTGACATGTCAATTAAGCCAGTCAGAGCTGTCAAATAGCATATACCTCCTGTTTAAGCCAAACAGAGCCAATTGCAATCAATTGTGTTGATGACAGTGTAGGGCAGGCAATTACATTTCAACATGGGGTTTATATGGAGACAGTAGGGATTAAAGGGAAAACATGCATGCATAATGTGGAAGAAAAAAAATACTTGAATCCCAATATTTAAATTGAATACATACCCAACGAACAAATACCCGAATAGAATATTTGGGGCCAGCCCTAGAATCTGGATATTAAACAGAATATTTTCCTGTTTAACAACTAGGGCTGCTCAATCATGGAAAAATTATAATCATGATTATTTTGGTCTATATTTAAAATCACAATTATTTAACGCAATAAGTCATTGACTTTGGAAAGATGTTGAATTTAATGCACCTAAAAAACTGTAAGTAAATAACAGTGAAAACACTTAACTGTGAAATGTACCTTAATACTTTTAACATTTATCTTTCACCCTACGAGGGTCATTCAGAACACAAAACAAAATAAAAGTTTACCTGCAAGTTTATTTTGCCCATTACAAACGTAAATAATACTGTTTTTCTCGATTATATTGTTTTTGTAATGTTAGAAATTAGAGGTATTAAAATGTGATTAATTGTAGTCCTGCTGACAACTCGACAAAAACATGTAGCTTTTCTTTTATAATGCACCAGCAGTTAGTGCATACCATTAGGAACAAAGAGGGAAGTAGATGAATCACAAGGTCTGTGTGATGGAAGTCCAGCACTTCCTGTTAGAGATAGGAACTTGCTTCTCTGGTCGTGGTGGCTGCTCGGGTACGAAGATAAATTCAGGTAAGGAATGTCTCTGTTCCCAGGCCAGAGAGTCAGTGATGGAGGGATAGAGCAAGACAGGAAGAGAAGAGAATGGAGATGGCGGTAGAGGTGAACAGGGAGCGACTAAGAAAGATGGATGAATGAAGACTTTGGGGAAATGGTGGTGGGAAATAAGAAGGAAGGAGACAAGAGAAGGGATAAAGAAGAGGCCAGGGAGAGAAGGCTCAGGACAGGAGACAGGTGGAAATTAAGATTAAAATGAACAGAAACACTGGCATAGCTCGCTGAGGCCTATATTTTAAAATCAAAGCAATCGTGATGGGGTGAGAGGAGGTCTTTGTATTGCTCCCTCTGTGTGTAGAATCTAGAGCGTTATCAGCTGGAGTCTGCTTCTGATGTCTGACCTGATCCCCCTGTTATCCCATCTACAACACTGCTAGGGCTAGCAACCAAATGAACAGAGGTGTGTGTGTGTGTGTGTGTGTGTGTGTGTGTACACGTGCGTGCGTGCGAGCATACGTGTACGAGAGTGGAATGACTCTCAAGGCACACGTAAACGTCTGCAGGCAGTGCATTCGATGTCAAATGTGTACAGACAGTCCATGTTCCTCTAAAATGTTATGTCCTGGTGAATTGTGCACGTTTACCTGGGCAACATGTGAAGCCCACAACAGTCAGCAATGCATGTCCCGCTAAGCAAATTAGTGTTCCAAGCATTTCATGTGTTTCTTTCTAGCAAATCTTGTTATTACACCGCAAGGACACATATTTGGTAGTATAATTGAGAGTAAACGGGGAACCAAATACAAAAAGGCTACTATACATTTATGTACTTATTTCTTCACTTATTACTATAATATAATAAATTACCAACACCAGGTGGTTAATCTAGACAGCCAAAGTAAGGAAGTAAGGAAATCAATACCTGCTACAATATAGACGGGCAGGAGATATTTGGTGAATTTTATAAAACGTGAATTATTTTACAATCTCCTACTATACCTGTTAGAGTTTTTACTGGGCAAAAAGGGTTAGTCTTATTTAAGTGAGTGAGACTGCTGAAAACAGGGCAGGGAGCAAGTGTTACAGTATATCCCAGATGAATGTGGCACAGGAGGCCATGTTCCCGATATGGTGCTTTTCCATTGGCACATTAGGCCGAGTCGAGCCGTGCCGAGCTGATTTGAGTTTCCATTACCAGTCTAACTGCGTCAAGTCCTACTGAGCCGTGCCTAAGATGGGCCTGCTCTGGAGTGGGGCCAAAGATGGTAGGGACTAGGGAGACGGGCCCTCAAGGTGTTACCAAGTAAACAGCAAGTATGAACCCGGAGTTATAATAAAGGTTATGATTTGATGATGACTATCTACCGACATTTTTCCAGACAATCTATACAAACACAAAATGAGCCAGCGAGACAAATATGATATCAAATTCTTCCCAAGCAATGCCACGCCCTACAGTGCCTAATAAGCTAAGCTGCACATAACGAAGCTAAGCAAGACCATTGGAGCTCATTCAGCTGACGACCAGAATGCATTTGATGCTGGGGAGGTTCCTCTGGTGTTAATGCAAACAGCCCAGTGCTTGAAGCGACATTCAGCTCCGTCCTGCTGCTGAGGGATTTAAATTAGGGCTTCGCTGTGCCATGCTGCCAAAACCAAAATGTAAACATAGGCTTTAGGCCTTCAAGAGGAAAGAGATGATTACCTCACAATTACCAGACCACAAAAAGGAGAGTGCCCAAGTGCCTTCAGTGGGAATGGAGAGGGAAAGAGGGCCAGATTATAGGGTGTCAGTGACGCCGCTGATGAGTGCAAGGGTAAAATTGGAGTTTATCCGAGTCGATACACACAATTAGAGCAACTCCGGGCACTTCGCTAAGGAAGTGCCGGCAATGGTTCAGACATTGGGAAAACGGCACATTTTGCTCCCAGGGGTGTGATAGCATTCAGGAAAGCAATAGGCGTCGATGTGTTTCCGCTACAGGGAAGCCATTTTCACATGAGCCTATAGGTTTGTAAGCAGTATACCGGTACTGTACTTTTGGATTCCAGAAATTGCTTTCCCACCGCTGCCCTCCCCATCAACTCAACCACCACCACCTTTTAAAATCAACATTTACTGATCCTTTTTTGGAAAGAGGCTTGTATGAACTGGTCAATATTGAAAGGTAGTAAAACATCAGTAATAATAGCACATCAGCTGACATTTTTTTAAACCAGTATTTAAAGCAGACTAATAACCCCTCATTCACTAATATGACATCTGCTAGTGTGGGTCTGTGTGCGTAAAGGGGAAGGAGGCGGGGTTACCTAGCTGTTTATGGAGTCAATGGTGTACATACTGTGCTTAAATTGACACCTCAACCCCTTTTATCAAACAAAAAAACAAAAACAATTTTAATCAGAATAAAGACACGGTGGATCAACTAACTGGAGAAAAAGGATCTGTAAAATGGAACCACATCAAACCAGTGCTGAGCAAATATAGGGAAAATATAATAGACTTCTGTCAGCCTTGCACAATCCTTTGGGGTCAACAAGAGGACCGGGGGAGGAGAGCCACTGGCACACTTGCGCATCAGTCATCACCTCTCATTGTCACTACCAAGAACATGTTAATTGACAACTGTCAAATGGAAACCAATGCTGTCAAATGATGACAAAGCTTTAGGCTTTGTTGCAACTGGAAAACAAGTAGTCCTATAACATCTTATAAGGCAACCTCGATATTTGATGCTGTATAGAGGATGAATCTTTTTGATCTCATTCAACACCTGATTTCCTCCTCTGACAGCCAAATATTAGGCTAACTAAATAACATCACATTGGGAAAGAGTCCTCTCTTGGTACCTTTAAGCTCAGGTGGCCTATCACAAAAAGGAATGCCAAATTCCTCTTTATCCAAGCAGACAAACTGGGCCAGAACAGATTGGTTTCGTACAGTAATGTACTGTAGTGGCTAGCAGTGCTTGCTGCTGCGAGTAGGTAATTAGTTTGAACAGCGGGAAAGGATAAAAAAAACAATACATCTTGTTTTGCCTTCTGGTTATGATCTCACATGGAAGATGGTGCAAGTTTTCACTTGGATATTATTATTGATTGATTGATTATTTATATGAATCTTGGTCAATGATGCAAACTTTGGAGGCTACAAATTTAACAGCTGACAGCGAAATAAGGAAAAAATATCAAGTGTGTGTAGGACCAACATGTAAGACTGATTATGTATTCCACAAGTTATACACAAACCTGTTTTATAGTAGACTGGGTCTACAATCTGTAAATGAGCAATACATATTGATTGAACAATATGATTCCATTCTACTGTGTATTGTGTGAAGCAAAGTGCAAACAATAGTGAGTCAGAACAGTCAGGATCTTCTCAGGGTTGTTTGCATTGTTTGGGGAAGCTGGCAATTTGTTTAGAGTGTGCACTCACACTAGGTACAGGCCGATTGTTGTCTGTATTTCAGCTAGTCTTGAGATACCTGTTATAGCCCTTATCATCTCACAAGAGAGTTTAAAGGTAGAAAGGGCAAGATAGCAAATCCATATCTTCCTGTGTGTGTGTGTGTGTGTGTGTGTGTGTTTCCCAGTTTGACAAGACAAGTTCGTATTTCTAAAACCCTCAACTAATAGGAGAGCAAACATATAAATAAATAATAATATTAATAATAATAATGATAATAATAATAAATAATAAATAAATCTGATGTTAATTAATTTGATAGTCTAACTCCAAACATTCATACATGAAAATACATTTTAAGTAGATGTCTGCAATGTCTGGCGATGCACCTAATAAAAATTATTATTGTTGTTATTAGCTATTAAATATGATGCTAACTGGTCTAGCATGCTGTGTAAAGTGCATAGGCCTAGCTTATCGAGTGACGCTAGCCAAGTATAGGCCTACTTACATGCTTGAGATGATTCATCAAACTTGTCGTGCCTCCATGGTATGCCAATTTCTGGTTGCATATTTGACACTCAGCGTTTTTTTTATCATCCAACAATTTAAAATGTTGCCAAACAATTGATTTCTTCGGCATATTTCACCGTTTAGTTTCTCTACAGCCACGCGGAAAGTACAGTGCGGTGACTTGGATATGGCTGCACATTTAGTGAGTCATTAAAACCAGCTATAGGCCTACTCAATATTTAAAAAATATATTATATAATATTATTTTCTATCTAGCAGATGAACTGTATTGTAGTGAAGCCTATTTGCAACATCAAAGGAAAAAAAATGAAGTTTCCGAATACTGATTTAAGATTCGAATACCAATTTAATGAACGAATACATGAAAACTCGAATTATTCGGGCCAGCCCCAGCCCTAATATAAATGTATATATTTTACATTAAAATATGGAAACTAATATTAAAACAGTCTTTAATTTATATTAAATCTGCAAGAGCTTGTTAAAAAAGAATTGAGTGCATTATCCATTTAGCACAAAATGAAGTTATATTAAATAAATGTCAGGAATACCAAAACATTAGTGCAACCTCAAGTTTAGCAGTCCCAACCAAATCATCTTACAGTAAAATGTGTGCACTAATTCTAAAAGCCAGGAATAACTAAAACTAGCGCATTCTTAATCAAATCTAACACACCCACCAAACGCATGAACTCCTCCCCCTCTGATATGTGGTCACACAGAAAATATCCAAAGAGATTCCTATGAATGTATTATTCTCATTAATAATAATAGCCTATTACTTTAAACCCAGCCTCAAATCTCTTCAGGAGCATTGGTGTGCTTATGAGGATGGAGGACCGTGGTGCTATATCACCACGGTATATCAGACCACACTGACTGGCACGTGGAATTCCGGCCCGTCCCTTGGCTACTCCCTCAGCATTCCTAGTGAAATGAATCACCTGATCGTGGCTGCCAAGGACTAAACATACATCAACCTGTCAGGACAGGAGCGAGAGACCGAGAGGGAGCTGGGCCAACAAGTGGCAATTCCCAAGACCAGCAAGTCAAACCTGGGGCTGAACATCACAATTTCTGTGGGTGCCTCTCCTGCATTTGTTAAATTGCCACCCAGTTTCACTGCTTTAATTAGGGGTTGCACCACCAGGTCGCACAGGCCAGGTGCCTCTCTCTACTGCAGAGTGCAAACGGCCCTAAAGTAGTTTGTTGGTAGCAGTTGAATGATGGGATTTGAAAACCTATGGCAATACCCTCTGCTACCTCCCTCTCCATAAATCCTGGCAGTGAAAAATGAGATGGCAATCAATTCAGAGATGGGGGCAGGCGACCAGAAACCTTCTGGGAAACAAAGACTTGCTTTTTTTGCAGTTTCTAGGATGGGCTACGTGCACGTCTATGAAACGAATAGTGTGGACATACACAACTACAGACCGATGCACAAGGTAGACTAGATTTCCATGCTGCCCGTAAAAGTCAACATATTCTAAACACGAGGAAGCTTTATATGATAGAGAAACTGTTAATGTTTTGGAAGTGAAAGACTAATGCATTAGTGTTTCCAAAGGATTCACAGATTATCCATATTCTAGGAGAAAAATCACTGTTGCCTTGTAGAATAGCATTGTGCCCCGACAACTACACCATCTGTTTCACTCAAATCATTACAAGCCCTGTTAATGCTGCATTCCATTTCAATAAAAAGAAAATCTCATTTACAAGTAAAGAGCTATGCAACAGAAACACAGCCCATAATCTATTGTTATAGGCTTTCTCCATCCCCATGGGAAACCAAAAGCCTAGATATAACGTGTTAGAACAATATTCATCAACCAAATATAGCCTACTGTATATTGTATATCTGCACTATATGTGCAATGCATTAGGAAGTCATACCTTGTGTGGTCACATTGTAAGTGGCCCTGTGCATTCAAAAAAATAAAGTGCACACCAGATTGAGACCATCAGATTTAGATTAGAATGGAAGCAGGGTAGCTAGGTAGGTAGGCTACATGGAAATGGATAGGGGTTCAATGCGTCATAATCGTATCTACCATCTCTGACATTATTTCAAAAGATGGACATACTGTGAAGCCAAACCCCTGTGACATTGTACAGAACAGCCCAGGACATAAATCGCCGTCATCTGCACATTTTATCAGGCTTTGCACATGTTGGATTCAATCTGTTTACAGCCCGGGAGGAAAAAAAAAAATCAAGGAAATTAATAGCAAGCAGATGAACAAGATGACAAATGATGACAGAGATGTAATCAACATACATCAGAGGTGTGAAATTTGTATCATATGCTAGGATGAAGCCGACAACTTAGTATTTCAGTTAAACACACACACACACACACCACTGACAGCTGCATGGGCTGCTTCTGAAATGCTTACCTGTGAAACATTACATATATTGTCCTTGACGTAAAAAATACAAAGCCAAATGTCTCTTTATATGGCCACGTCTGCTGCAATTAATATCAGGACTCTGCGCAGACAAAAAATGGGGGAGGGGCCACAGTTAAAATTATATTTATTTAAAAAGGACAAGCATAGGTTTGTCACCACCATTATTCAATTATTCACCGTTTTGTATATTGTGTTTCTTTTAAAAAAAAAAATTTAAAAAAAAATAA
>JAODOY010079395.1:0-15392 GCA_025399855.1 Forbesichthys papilliferus | reverse complement strand
TATATATAATTACCTCCCCCCCCCCCCCCCACACACACACACACACACACACACACACCTCAACGACCTTGTGGTCCACCATGTTTTGTCAAGCTATAGTTTGATGTTGTCGTTTTATCGTTTTCACACCCTAATCAATGTTATGCTTTGTGTGTGAACCGTAATGATGCTGACATACTGTTGGTCTCGTGGTGCTGCCTCGATGTGAACGCAGCCAGTTGCAGTTACATCAGCTACGTACAGTAACAGGTTGGATGCCAAGGTCAGGAGAACATGCGTATCGCTCGACATACTGGAATTAGCTTTATAGCATCTGCAATGTTCATATTTCAAGTGGTGGTATGGTATTAACTGTGCAGCTATATAGAGCCAGATAGGCTCTATACATTCCCTTCACACATTTAATTTTTGCCCTTCCTAATGTCGATGTATCATGTAACATGTGTCTTCTAGGCACACAGGTGCAGCATTAGCTTGGCTTGTTGTGCATGGAGTCATCTTGGCCTTTCAAACTGCAATCAATATGGCCCTTGCAGTTGTGAAGAATGAAATATTGCTTTTCAGAGCAAACGGTTTTTCTGCAGCTGGTTTCACTACAGTAAACAGTTCCTACAGGTAATAGCTTGGAAATACTGTATCAGCTTGCTACAGGGCTGCATTCAGTGGACAACCGTTCTGAAGCTGCTGGTTTTGCAGCGGTGACTGGTTATGAAGTGAGCAGGAGAGGGTATTAAATAGTGTTGTAATGTAAACAATTATTCCCAAGACAAACACACATACTGTACCACCAGAAGCGGCTCAGCCTAGATAAAACATCCCATAATGTTCCCCTGAGTGAAATAACCTCAGGTCGTAACTCAGGTGATAAACATATGTGCAATTGATATACATACTCAGTTTTACTGTGTCTGTCCTCCTTTGAATACATACACACATATTCACTGAGAAATGCAAACACATACTTAGATGCACATACTGTAGTACGGCACGGACATTCACCAGGGATTGCATGCTTAGAACATCGCTATTTATTATGCATACAAAGATCTAATGATGGCGCTACTCCACAACTTCAACAGTAAAGCTGTTTTCTAACAGAAAGCGCAAGTCACATTGGTTATGTATTATACATGGCCATGAATTGATTCAAGTCATGTTTTATTTTATTTTATAGATTAGATAGATAGATTTATTTAAATATATATATCTGTTTACTGTATGTAGGGTTTATCATGCATCGGTTTCAAAATGTATCAGTATTTACTGCCTATAAAGCATCATTACCGTATGATCAACATTTCTAGAACAAAATATTGTTGTGCAATCCTGACTTGGCCCCCATCAGAGTTTGATCAGCCTTCTCTAATCAGTCTCTCTTCATTTTGCACTAGAGATACTTTAGTAAGAACTCTTACTTTCAAATCCGACCATGGAATTCTACATATCTGTTTTCCCTTTCTTTACGAGATACATAGGTTTTAAAAAGGAACTATACACCAAATCACTCGAATCAGACATTCAAAACCACTTGGGATTGAAATTGAGGAGATTATTTGTCCACTCACATTAAGGTAGGTGTGTGTCGGTGATAATTTCAATAAGTGACACCAGAAAATCTGATTACTGAGCTTCCATGAGTGAATATTTGCATTATGTAAGATGCCACCTCTACTTCCCTGGATAGTGCATGGCACAGGGTTTGCAGTAGGAGATTGATTAAAGTTTCAATTAAATTTGCCATGCACTTAGAGAAGCATACAGATTGGCAGTGGTATTGCCCACCCCCCACCCTTTGCTTTGGCCATGCAGGTGGAACTGGATAGGTGGAACGTTCTGTCAGTCCTGTGGTCCTTGTCTTGTCACTTCCTGTGTGTTTCTAACCTGTTTCATTCACTTCCTGCCCTGTGTTTCCAGTCTCGTTAGTTAAGCCTACTCATCTAATGTGTATCACCTGCCACTTGTTGATGTCCAATGGTCTGTCTTCCTGCCTTGTCTACTTGTGTATATAAGCGCTAGTCCTTTGTCGGTTATTGTCAAACGTATATGTTGCATCCCGCGTTCCTGCCTTTTTATAATTTTATTAAACTTTTTGTTATTACGAGCTGCCTGCCTGCCTGCCTGTCTTGCATTTGGGTCCTCACCTTCGTTCAGCGCATTCCAATAGGTTATGTTTCGGTGGTTGACTCTCAGCTTGTCGGTTTGATTCCCAACATGCCTGGCCAACCTTCAGCCTGATACACAACCTCCTGTCTAATCCTGAATTCTTGTAATTGTACTCCGTAGTGTATGACAAATGTGCAATTTGTAATATTCCTTAACTTTGTGGCTTATTGACATCTGTTAGAAGCACACACATTCGCAAACACACATACACAACACACAACATGTTAGTGAAGTGCTAAGTAACTGTAGGTGTCCAAGCTATTTTGCTAATGAACATCCCTTCTAGTCATGAGATGTTTGCTTCTTCTATGTCAAAATATCCCAGACCAATTAAACTTTAAATTTATGCCAGCCATAATAATTAGTTTGACAAGTATGTTTGAGGAGTTAAGAATCTGGCTTTGAAAATGTCATTGAATGAATGTGTTTTAAAGCATGGTAGGCATTAATCATGATTTGTGTGTGTGGGGTGACATTAGGAGAGTGTCAGACATGGATATCTGTTCATAGGCATATGTCTTAAGTATGTTTACATGTACAGTAGAGAAGAAACACAGTTCGCTGACCAGATTTAAAGCTCCTAAAATACCACTGCCGCTCACTGTGAATTAAGAAAAGCCCAGCGAGATGGATTATGCATTACATATACCTGTTCTAATATTCACAGCCACCGTATTCAGTATTTCTTGTTGTGCTGCTTTATCTACTATAGCCTAGATAACTGAATGCAGGGTATCACGTATATTTTTGTTCTTTTCTTCAAAAAGAAGTGGTTTTCATTTCACCGGCGACTGCTATAGCTACCCTCTTGTCATTGGCGGCCATTGGCAATCCAGGGCTGTAGTCAATGGTAATAGTAAATACTTTTTTTTGCTTAAGCAGGTTTCGTGCTGAGTGAAATGACCTGGTAGTATCCAAGTGGCAGCTACTGTATGGTACAAACTGAATTTTCTAAATGGTAAGAAACGGTGCTTGGATACTTTCTTTCTTTTGACTATTCAACTGCAGTCCAAGTCTACAGTAGTTCTCTAGTAAACTCCACTGCCTTGTTCAAGGGCAATGGCAGGAAGATGAACCTAACATCTTGCAAACCAACAGGAACATCCGACGGCTCCTTATTTGAAACACTGGCTGCTAAAATAGCAAAATTGAGCAAATGGAAATAAAATGAGAAAAGGGAGGCAAATACATGAGCCATTGTCTCATAGGAGAATTAAAACACGTAATACTTTGCCTTTTTGTGCTTTTTAATAAGCATCTTGGATCAAAGCCAGACCCCCTTCCCCCCTCGCCCTCTTGCTGATGTTGTCATTAAGCTCTCTATAAACTTGCATCAGCTCTGCTCTGTAAGTTGGCCTGTATTCAGAAAATACAAATCTAAGCGCTCCTGAAAACACGCCAGCGTCGACTAATCAACCAGCTACAACTGAACAAGCACACCTCTAATGAAGTCGCCGCGAGTCTATACAGTGTAAAATCATTGAGGGGGAAAATGTATTTGAAACTGAAATATCTCCGAAAATCAAATTTAATGCTACATTTGGTGTACACTCTATACTGTATTTTTCCTTCCGAATGAAGTCATTTATTTTATTTAATAGTTTTTGAAACTGTAATCAAAACAAACTGTCAAATTCAAACCAATCTCATCAACTCTTAACGGTAAATTCATGCTATCTAAATGACTCTTTTCCCCATTTTGTATTTTTGGATTATAAATGACATGGTTGATCCGGTGTATAACAATGGATTCTAACATTTTTCAGAGGGCAGGTCTCTAGCCACCCATTGAAGATCTCCTTCCACATTTTCCTCCCAAATAGTGCAACACTTTATCACTGTTCCACAGAGGACCCCTTTAAAAAGAGGGAAGCGGTCTAGTTAACTTTTATAGCACCGCCACCTCAGTGTACTGTAAATGGTGCAATGATTGTGTGATTTAGAACACAATGATATCAGCCAGTGATGCTGCAATACCTCAGGAGATCACTCACCTCTTCCTTTCTCTCCAGAAAGTTATAAGTCATTATGCTGCATTTGACACATTAGTCAGAAGTGGGAAGTTGGAACTGGGAAACTGCGATGGGGTGGGATGTTGGAAAACACGAATTGTACCTCACAGTTGTACACAAGCATTGTGAAGTATCGACAATACATTTTTTAACCTTGTTGACAGTACTGTAGCTGTTAAGACCCCCAATATCTACATAACAATGGCATATTTCAAAGATATATCTTTACATACGGTATCTCAATTTTGATATGTAAAAAGTATTAAAACATATGAAATGTTAATACACTTGATGGTGTGGGTAGCCATGTTGCTAGTATGACGTCAAGTCAGAACTTGGTCTTGAGAGAACTTTCCTGAGATTCCAACATGGCATTCCGAGATGAAGGGGCATTTTGTATTCTTTTTCCATGTCAGAAGGCGGAACTTCATAGTTCTGATATCTGCTTCAACATAATATACCCAGTTTCCACAATGCTTCTATGCAGTCCACACCCTGCAGTGCCTCAGTATATCTCCAAGCTAGCCATTGATTGGTTTGAAGGGGTCAAGGGCCTGTTTGTGTTTTCCAGTGTGAACACAGCATGCCGGACCTGTTCTACCTTTCAAGTTTGCATACCGTCATGTATCGACCAGTCTCAAATGGCAGGTGCCATGAGAATGTAAGCCATACTAGGTGTGTTAGTTTAGTTTAGTAGACATGTAGTCAGGTTGCATCCATTCATCCATCCATCCATCCATTATCTTGACTGGTCACAGTGGCAACCGGGTCATTAGAGCATCCCAGGTATCCCTGTCTGCAGCAAAATTCGCCAGTTCCTCCCGGGGCAGATGCGGGTATCTGTTCCCAGTCGGACGTGCCTGGTACACTAACAGGGGGAGGCGGCCAAGCGGCATCCTTATCAGGAGCCCAAAACCACCTCAGCTGGCTCCTCTCAACGCGAAGGAGCAGTGGCTTTACTAGTAGCTCCTCACCCTGCCCAGCCATCCCGTGGAGGACACTCATTTCGGCTGCTTGTGTCTGCGATCGTATCCTTTTGGTCATGTAGGTAAGGGTGGGAACGTAGACCGGCCATTAAAACTGAGAGCCTTGCCCTATGGTTCAGTGTTCCCCTGCAGCACAACAGTTCGATACAGCACCTGCATTACTGCAGCCGCTGCACCCATCCATCCTCACATCTCACAATCCATTATACCCTTGCTGGTGAATACGACGAGTAGATTTTTCTTTAAAAAAAAGAAAACATCCCTTTCCGGTAGAGAACCATCGTCTCAGACTTGGAGGTGCTGATTTGCATCCCAACCGCTTCACACTCCGGGGCAAACCGTTCCAGAGCCTGCTGGAGGTCGCAGTATAAGCACACCATAATTAGCAGAAAGCAGAGGTCTGCTCCCCCCACCTGACACCCTCCTTCCCCCGACTACGCCTTGATATCCGGACCATGAATATCACGAACAGGAGTGGAGGAGCGACGCCTTACCATGTGGTATCTGTATTTAGTGTTAAGGGAGTGTTGAAGGAGAATAAACAATAGTTATTTATTATGTTTTAACTCTTCTCTCTTCTCTATACCTCTCTCTTACTACTACAACAACAACAATAAAAAAAATCCTATTCTGCACTTATGTATTTGGCACTTTAGTATTCACTCCATTAGGCACTTTGTTGATGAAAAGATGCTGTAACTATTCTGATATAATATTGGTTGCTTACTTAATTGCTGGTGTATGAGCTGTCCAACTAATGACATATTAACTACATGTACATCGCTTTGGATAAAAGCGTCTGCCAAATGCTGTAAATGTAAATGTTATGTAATAACACATAAAACATACAGAACAACTGTCAGGTCAGTATTTAACGATTGGGTCCTGTAAATAGAGAGGCAGAAATAAGGTTAACATTATGGGTCTGTTAGTTTGTATGCAAATATACAGTAGATAATATAGATTCCATCCTCGCATAAAAGTGACACGCCTCGCGTTGTGTCTAGATTAAGTGCTTGTAGTTTAAACCATACAATTATAGTTTTGCTTTAAATCTCTGGGGTCTTGTGCTGTTTTCTATCTCACCCGCTTCAGCTGCCCACACCTTTGTAGACAGTTGTGTTTCTGCTTATACAACAAGTAAAAATGTATTATTTAAAGTACAATGCCATTGGGGTGACTGCCACTCTATTGGTTTATGATACTCTTTTTCACAAGTTGTGAGCTGTAACAGTTTGTCAGTTTGTCATGTCAACAATGTTTTCGAAGAAAACCCAGCATAAAATACAGAATACGAATTAGCTTCAGCTGCTATTCTGATTAGTTGTAGCTCTCATAAATAGTGTGTGCTCATTTGCTTTGTGTCGGACCCTGTGGAGAAACCAGATGAGTGGGCATGCCTCTTCATTTGCACACCACACCAGCATCCTCCCCTATGTATTCTCAGATGAAACGATTTGAAACAATAACAGAACTGCATACAAAAATAGAGAGTTGCACGTGTAATTTTGCTGCACCGCAGTTTTACGCACACAGGCGGTACTGTAAATGCTTGGAATATGCATACAGGCTTTGACATGCAACGCCTGGGCAGCAGTAGCAGCAGTTGTCTTGGACTTCATGTGGTTCAGACGTACAGTATTGTCTCTGAGGTGGGTCTACATGTCCAGGTCCAACAAGAAATGAAAACTGTCCCAACGGCTGGTCTGTTTTTCATTGTGTCGGGCCTAATGCATTAGTGAGCGTAGTCCTCAGGGGGTTGTTTGGTAGATCTCAACCCTGGTATCTGACTGAACACACACCAGACTCGTCCAGTCCAAGTTCTGTAGAATTTTCGTCTGCTTGCTGTCGTGTAGATTGCTCAGTGCGATTCTACACACAACAATATATATGCTGCTAGGTGAGCAGAGCAGCTACTTATAAAGCACGGAATAGCTAATTGAAATGCTAGCAATGTAATTACAGTCGTCATTCTTCATATTTATAACAGTATTGCATTGGAAACACATTGTGGGTTATTTTAAATGTAAAATTGGTTTTGATATTCACTTTATTGTTTCTACTCGTGGCCATTTCACCAGGTATCCACCGATCACTCCTCGTAAAAAGAGGGAGACCACTACTCATGTTCAGCTATAGTTTGAAGGATGTCCGTGAAGCTGCAATCTAAATATGTTTACAGCCGCACATGTGAAATTCTTACAACGCAAGCATTTGCTCAATGGCATTTTAATAATATAGGAAGGACATAAATGAGGAATATACACCTATTTAATAATGAACAATTTAAGAACACAACACTCACGTGGGAAACCGTGGTTTTATTGTTTCATGTTTGAAACTACAGAATGCAAATGCAGGGCCTGCCTCCTAAGGTCACATCAGAGGGGCAAATGAACAGCTCTGTTCACACCCCTTTATTATGATCTTTCAGGACAAAACTAAGTAAGGCAGAAGAGAGTGTAATGCAGCCATGGCTGTACACATCAGGTCCCCATTAAGGTCCCCATTGAGGTCCCCATTAACATTTTAACAAGAAATAGTTGCCAAGATATTGTATTTGGCAAAGATAACAGATTTTGTGGCTGAATGGGTGAATGATGTTGTTGTTGTTGTTACAACAAAATATTTACGCAACATGACAGTCTTTTGTTGTAGATCTATGAGGCTCTATGTGTAATTGGTCCCATGACTGCAAACAAAAAGAAGAATTGTCGATTCTTTTCAAACCAAACAGAGCTAAATCTGCCAAAGCACAGTCTAGGTAACTAGAGTATTTACCTGGGAACTGCTTGTTCATGCCATTCATCCCCAGAGGTCATCAACTGACAAATAGCTCCTCTGAGGTTGTGCTACAGTATATTAAGTTTCTGCATCTATTGTAATGGACATTACGTGTTTCTTCGTGTCAGACAATGAAAATGCAATCATTTTATATTTTAATAGTGCCTAATCACTGATTATACATGGACTAATAAAGGGTCATAATTTTACTTAAAAATTGGTAGGAGAAAAAGATAGCCAAAAGACAGCTATGACAGGAGCAATATATAGTTAACTCTTCTGTTTATATGAATTTCTATTTATAGTTATTCTATTTTTAAGTGGATATACATTCATGATGTCAGCCAGTTTGCTAAGTCAATGAAGTCAGGCCCACTCAAGCCTGACATGAGTAGGCACATTTTACAAGCTACACAACAATTCCATCCATTCAATAAACTTACAACGAATGTTGAATTGCTTTGTTTTCAATTCAGTGTGATACAATTTACACTTTTGTCAAGAGAGACAAGTGAGAAGTCATAAAGAAACATCTTAGGAAGTATATAACGTCATGGTTGTTCATTTACAAATTCAAATGGGACAGATTTTAACAAGAGAAATTGTAGGTGGGCCACATATTTTCGGCAAATATTTACACTTCCCCTGTTCAAAGAAAAGCGCTCACTGGGCTAAAATCTGCTTTTTAAAAGCGGAGAATTTACACCGCAAAACCGACTTTCGCTTTTGCGTCACAGTTTTCATACATTCAAAGGAATAGGTTATCAATCCCTCCTTGCACATCTCCGCCCATATTTTGGCACGACACTACCAATGTCCCCTCGACCTCCAATGCATATGCAGGCAGAAATGCGCTTTAGCCATTAGCTTTAGCCGCAAAGTGCGGCAAAATTACGCCTAAAAACGAGCGCTAACATGTTAGTACACGAGGCCCTAAATGTGCTCATAATTTGCTGATTTTCATTCAATTTGAAAATGCATTAAAAGAGTGTCTCTAGAGGTCTACTGAACCCCCCTACAGAGATCAGAGCTGAGGCCATTCTTCGTTTACAGCTCAGATGCAATGTGATACCCTATATTCCACCGCTGCGCTACTGTGCCACTTTGTGGGTATGACAGAACACGCACACACGCACACACACTTCTTCATCATCATCATGTTCTCACTGAAAGCAAATCGAATTTCTTTCTCAAATCAGATCATAGCAGATTTGTGTGTCCAGACATCACTAACATACCTGCATGGGTTGCTGTGGTAACGACATAGGCGTAGCTACGGATACAGGAGAAACGGAGGTGCATCACCTTGTTCTCTTCACCGACGCAGTTGCAAGTGGTGCAAAAGACACTTTGAAATCCGACTCGAGTGGGCACAGCGTTCAGCCTGAGATGCATTAGCTGTTCCCAGTTCAATCCAGACACATGCACCCGCAGCACATGCAAATCAGCTGAGCAGGCTATGCGCCAGACACCTTGATGCTCACGCAGCAGGTAGGAGTCATCGCTCATTAGCATGCTGTGTTTTATCTGCTTACACAGCTGTGGCGAATTGACTTGCTCTCATCGTGACTTGGCTGACATGTTGCGCACCAGTAACACGTTTACAAATGGCGTTGCCGTACATGAACACAATAACCTCTTCAAAACCCTTCAGCATAACAGCGCTGTCTTATGAGATTCTACATTATGTGTTGTATGTGTACTGATGTGTGTAAAACAAAAATATATATTTTTTTAAAAATAAGCCGATGTTCCTTCCTAGACGGATTTTCTGACGCAACGAGGTGTCACCCGTGTCAGCGCGAAAGGCAGGTCTAGTTAAACACACAGCAGCGGTTTGCTCTCATTGTCAGGCTTCCCTTTTTTTAAGGGCTCCCTGAGCAAGGAATGATTTGCTCTGTGGGCCATCCTAGGTTTCTAAGTCACTGGAGAATAAAACCGTTAGCGGTGTGGATAACGAGTTCTCTCTCCCCTCTCCTCCACACACACACACACACACACAGCTGCCATCCTTGATGACCCCATGGAATGTAGCAGGGGGGAGCGCCTGGCGATCACGTTGGCCAAAGACAGCATCAACCGAAACAGTGACCGATCCGCCACTGGGAAGCTGGAGGTGGACATCTTTGAGCTGCTGAGAGACAGCGAGTACGAGATGGGAGAGACAAGTAAGTAGCAGGGGAGGAAGTGCTCTGTGATGGGTGTGTGTGTGCGTGTGTGTGTGATAAGAAACTTTATTAAATAGCATAACAACACAACATTATAGGCCTATTGTATAAATGCATTCACAACTTGATGTAGGATTTTATTCTTTTGCTGACACTGTGACACAAAATATGAGTGTACTTTTTTCTTTTTCTTTTAAAGGGAGAAAATGTTTTAGTATGTCTGCACTTCAACTCCAGCACCAATATGTGGTGTGTTTACTCAGATTTCATTTTAGCGTAGAGGAGATGTTGTATATCAAGTCAACTGTCAAATGAATGTGTCAACCATCCACAGAGTTTATTGTCACTATGGGACATTAGGAGCACTGAGTTTATGGTCCACATCTTCACTGAATAATTTATAACAACTATAATCCCTTCTCACCTGGTTTGCTGTGAAACCTCAAATGTGGCCCTTCAACGATTTGCATGTGCATGGTAGCGAGCGTGTTGTGTGCCCAGCAGATGCGATAAAAGCATCTGATAAATTCTGTGAATGTAAAATGTAGGCCAACTCCAGGGTTCGATACCTCGAATTCTGGCTGGCTGTCCAGCACCCAGACCAGTAGACCACCCTGCCTCTCGTCTCCTGTATGTCCATCATAGGATCATGTGATACATTCCTATAAACAACGGCAAGTTCAGACTCTCACCGTTGCATTGATTTGGCCCAATAATTCACCTTTAGAGTTAACAATGTAATGCCAATCAGGGTTATACTAATCTGAAATGTACACACCTAGGGAAATTAAATGGTGATACTCTGGGGATGTAGCCAGTCTCTATCCTGACTTGGTGATAATATAGTTTTCTTTATTCTTTTTTATGTACAACATGTGAACACACAGGAAGCTGTTAAGACTATAATTACAGAAATGTACTCTCAGTATCCCAACTGAGAATAATAATCCCTCTTCTTGTCGGCCCACTGATTTGATTAAGGACATGTGGAGCTGATTTTGATTTACATTCTGTAGTGATTTAGAGGTTTGTCCTGTCATTTTCTGTGTCTTTGTTATTATCTATTATGGTGTAGACTCATTACGGCTTTTATATACGTTGACATTGCACCATTAAAAATCTATGTCAAACACACTATATACTGCAATCCTGCACAATTATACTGTATTAACAAGGAGTCGTCCGATTAATCGTTGTGCCATTGATCGGTGCCGATAGGACGTTTTTTGTAGACTCGTCATCGGTAGAACTTTGGCTCCGACAGTGGCAGATAGCTGCACAGACTGCACCGGTCACGTAGGGTCAAGGTACTTAATTGTGTACCTGGGATCATTTATATTTAAATCAGCCTAAAGTTATCTTTAAGACGGGTTTATTTGTGAATTATGAGGATGTTTGTTGGTTTTAGTATGACATTAAGGCGTCTTACACTGAAGACGTCTGCTGCTCTACCGAAAGGATGCCGTCTGTTTTGCTAGTAGTAGCAAGCATGGTTGATAGTATTTGGCTAGCCGTTAAACTAAGGTCCAATGGCCATATCTAAACAACTGTGTACAAAGCCCGACAGACCCACCACCAGATACAGATGTACCCGACTTTTACTAAATGCCTGTAAAAGCTTAACTAAGCACTGTGATGATACTGTAAATTGTTTATAATGTATCTCAAATACGAGACCTCGGTGCTTCAAAAACAATACTCTAAGTAGATATTGTTCATTTTTGTTTTAATTTGGCAATATTACTTTGTTTATGATAAGAAAGATTAGTCCTCCTTAGGGATGTTCCTAATGAGGAAAATTTGAATTTAGACTAGTCGACTAGTCTAAAAGTAAGAAACCACTCAGAAAACAGTCTAAATGTATCACAGTCTCTTAGGCTAAATATGTTCATGTCGGTCTCTCCCGCCAACAAGGAAGAAGTGAGTATCTGTTTTCTAGCTGCGGTTCAAATGTTTACTCCGAGTCAAGTTGGGAGAGTGGGGTTAGTGACAATCTGTTAATTTTCTCCGCTGTGAGCCGTGTCTGTCCCCGCAGTGGAAAACGCGTTCCTAACTTACAGCGTTTCAAATGCAGACAGGGAGAGACTGACTGACCAAGTGAACAAAATAATGTACATACTACTTACATTTAACAAAAATAAAATATGTTTAACCGACTAGTATTTCTGGTGCCGACTAGCGAGGATGGCAACGTTTAACCGACTAATCACACACATCCCTAGTCCTCCCATATTTTTATCAACAGTAGAAATGAAACGCAACCGTAATCCGCTATCCGGTATCATAAGAAGATACAAGATAGCAAGCAAATCGGTAGCATATAGCCTAGCCAGCTAACATAAGGTGCAACCTAAGGTAAATTCACTTACGAGTCTCAATCCTTTGTTGTTTTAAAAAGCAAGCAACCCATATTGTTTCCCTTAGACCTTAAGTCATTTTGAATTTTTAAGATTCCCTTCCCGATTAATTAAAATATACAATGGTCATTGCTTTAACATCCTTACCTCATATGAGGTATTTTACTGCCATCTGGTGGGCGTGTGATGTAATATATTAGCAATATATATACAGTACCTCACACGGACTGAGACAGGTAATATGAGAATGATACAATTGAGTTTATATTTTGCAGTAAACAGTACATAATTATAATTGATATAAAAGCTTGGACAACTAGAAAAATAATAATTTGTTATATTAATACTAATGGCTTGACAGACCTATGAATTGTTATTTGCTGCTGTTACTTTGGCATTTGTAGTTATCGGCTATCAGCTTTTTTTTAGCTCCTAACAAGTCCACTTTCATTCAGTTGACCTCAAGTATTAACAATGTTGTCAATCGAGAGTAGTTTCAATTTGAACAAATTATCACATATACATATTGCAACAGGTGATTCGATGTATCTTATCTTGCTCTCGACATGCGTATAGTATGCGTCCGCAAACACACATTCAGTTAAGCCTAGGAGGCATATTTGTAGTCATGTGCTTGCTTGCTAATATATTTTTCTGCACAGATTATAAATGGATTACAAAGTACTGTAATAATTTGGTTCACTGCGTCTGATTCCTGATTTCTTCCTTTACCTCATAAAGTATGCAGAGTTACTGCTATGCATTTCCCAAACCAGTCTGATCAGTCTGATGCGTGCGCACACACACATCACAGTAGGAGTACCTGTGTGAATGCCTTAACACTGACCATAGACTGTTAATTAAAACTAGGGATTATCAACCAACATAAAATGACATTCTGTGTTTTTTTTTCCTTTTTCTTTCTGAATGGAAGATTAGAGCCTCAGGGACTTGAGTGCATGGATGAGGAAATTCACATTGGCTCAAATGTCCTTTTAGAAGAACTGTTTTAGTCCCACCCAGTTAAATGCAGAAAGCAAATTAGATATTTTGCCATCGGGGAGGCCTGGCCGCTGTTGCTAGTTTCATGAGGATTGCTTGTAGTATAAATGTCATCATTCATGTGCAAATGGTAAAATACCAGAATTAAAATGCCACCAGCCTTCCCTCTAGTCTAGACTCTAGACCATGCTTGTTTCCTCTTTTCATAATCTGTCAAAGCCTCTGACTCTTTTGCTCTACCACACATATTTGTATGAACTATGACACACGTGTCAATACTGCCAGCTTGATCAAATATGGAAGAATAAATGCATTGGCAGATGCTGCGTCAGATATTGCGTTTAGAGTACAAGATGGTCAGGAAGAATGGTTATTTTCTGTCGGCAGGGTTGGGAAGTAACTGATTACATTACAAACAAACAGTAATTATAATCCATTACAATTACTAGCTAAAATATTCTTTTCTTCTTGGACTACATTCACATTTCTAAGAGAAGTTTGCAGAAGACAAATGCATAAAACAATTGTCTGTTCTCTTATTGACCTTTCATCAATATCAGTCAATAATTTAAATCATGTCCTACTTTAATCTGATCCCCTGAGAAACATAAACGGTCACACAAATGGAAAGATTTGGCTCGCAAATGCAGTAAATTGCTTTGGATGGCATTTCAAAGAACAATGTTTAGTCGTGAATCTAAAGTCTCAAGTTTAGTAATGTCAAGTAATCAGATTATGTTACTAAATTTAGGAAATCCAAAAATTATGTTACTGATTATAATTATAGTCTGGTAACTAGCAACTGTAACGAATTGCATTTAAAAAGTAACCTGCCCAACCCTGGCCGTCGGCTGAAGGAGGGTGTTTTAATTGCCTAGGCTGTCTCTCCCCTCTGAATACCACTGTTCAGTTTCTACTGTTTTGCTTGCTGTTTTCAACCCTTCTTGTCTGCTCATCTGTCTTCTACATCTCTCCCCTGCTTTCTCAGTGTGCCAGATTATGTCTAAAGGGGTGGTGGCAGTCCTCGGCCCCTCTGCCAGCCCAGCCTCAAACTCCATCATCAGCAATATCTGTGGAGAGAAAGAGGTAAGTGTCTGTGTCCGATGGACTTCAGCCCGCATGCTTGTGATTGTTTGCTTAGAGTGCCCTGAAGAATTCGACCCAGATTTTCCCACAAAGATGCTCATTAGCTACAGCCTGTTTTTGTGTATAGTGTTGAGAGCAGATACAAATCCAACTTGCTAGTGATAATAAATTGCCACGAACAATGTCACTGCCCACCATTTAATTCCCATTCCAATCAAAAGCACAGCTGTGCATTTGATCTGTTCCATCCCTTTGTTAGCTCAGAACAGTATGGCCTTTGCTAGCACAATATGCATTATTTTGGAAGCATTATAGTGCAAAACATGTACAAAACAAAACAGTGGTTTTTACAGCGAAATAACTAGACTACACTCACTAATTTATTTACAGTTTGAGACTTTTATCTTTACTGAAAGTTTGGCTATCAATATATTAACAAGTTTACTGATTGGCAAACATCAATGGAGGCGCTGTGAGGAAACCAGTATAAATAAAAGACTCTATATTAATATATAGGCTACACATTGTATATTCTATATAGTAATATGTTAATTTCTATGTACAGTACAGTTTTAACTTTAATCATTGGATCAACACATCATCATATCATAGAATATTGTATGCCTTTGCTCTTTTATTCAAAGCTTGATTTATATTCTCCTTTTGTCAGAATGGCAAAGTAAAAATGTATCTGTGATTGCCATGTCATGACATTAAGATAGGTAAACACAAGATCCATCCAGCCATCCATCTTCTCCCGCTTATGCGGAGTCGGGTCGCATAGGCAGCAGCTTCAGCAAGGGACCCCAAACATCCCTTTCCCGAGCCACATTA
>JAODOY010079384.1:0-15393 GCA_025399855.1 Forbesichthys papilliferus | reverse complement strand
TATATATCACACAATCACATAATCTTGTTCACTATAATTTTTTGTTGAATTGTCTTGCATCTGTTGACCACAAGGCACATATTTCTCTGTTTACATTTACTTGAGTACATATACTGTAAAAAATATATTTAATGTGTAGACATTACATAATATACAATGGCTGTTTTTGCTCTTGTGCAAGATCAGTTCATTTCTTGTTGTGCGTGCATGTGTGTTATTGTGGCTGGCTCAGAAGACTCCACTTCAGGGGAGCAGCAGTTTCGCCCATTAGTCATTGTGTGACTTGTGTGGGACAACATTATAAACAGTCCCTTAACACCAATACACACGTTACAAAACTGACAGAATACCTGGTCCTTCTCTGGTTTGTCAGAGAATTCACCCAGGCTATTGGAGGTCAGGTTTCGATGGCTGGTGGTAGGACTGCCTGTAAAGGAAAGAACATATCATGCTGAAAATGCAATTCTGAAACCCGAAGTGAGTGTTAATAAGCAAAGATAAAAGACAAGACTACAGAAAGACAGACCCAGCCCAATGGTAAGAAAAGGAAATTAAGAAAAAACGCAAAAGAACCCAAATACCTTTTTTAAATATAATGTGGTGCTCCTTGTCTTGTTCAGAGATAAAGACATATGCGGTAATACATGAGGCCTTAATCGGTCCCACCGTATGAATTCCACATGACAGCATGTACTGTACAGTATACTGCGCCAATGGAGCCAATGCTTCAAAGCCACTACTCTGAGTCCTGTCCTGACTTACACAGGTATCCCATGCTGGAGTTCCTCCGGAGCTCTTCACATTGTCCCTCTGAGTCGTGAGGGCTTAAAGAAGGCACATGAGTCTCGAGGGAGTTGCGTGCTACAACCCCCCAAATGCAGAGAAAGAAATAAGAAAAGATAGGAAAAGGGAACAAAAGAACACACATTGTAAGGTGTGAGTTAACACATGTGTCTGTCAGAAGACAGAATTATAGAACATAGAAAGAACATAGAAAGAAAAGAGAAAGGAAAAATCAATAATGTTTTGTGTGCATTCCACTTTGCCAACACCAATTTGACACCGCCTTTAGTATTTCAGCATGCTTTATACTCACAAGCTAAAATGTCAAAAGGTCAAATACAAGTTGTAAAGTTCTCAAAAAAAACAATATCACTGCGTAACAAAGCTAATTTACAAATGTAGGAATATTACCCTAATTAACCCCCCTCTTCGGGAGGCCTAAATATCATGTCAATGCAAATATAAGAAGGAAAATATTGGATTCAGAGAAGTATTTTATCAATAAAAAGAGGTTGCACCAAATATGCACAGAATTACCATTTTCCTGGTTGGAAAACAGCCTGCTTGCACTGGAAACGGTCTTTCCAATGTCTGCCAGTGAACGCAGGTTGGACTTCTTGGTCTGGTGACGATGTTTCCGTAGCAACGTGTACATGACCTTCTCCTTCAGCTCAGACTTCAGCTGTCCAACCTCTATCTGGTTGTCAGTTATCGCCTCTGTCACAGGAACAAAGACAAGCCACATGTTGACAATGAAAGGAGAACAGATGACACAGCAAAAACCTTGTCTTGCACAGAGGCTGGGTTTTGTCAGTCTGGGGACCCCAGGCATCGTCTGTCAGTGTTGCTCCAGCCCATGTGCAATAACTGACAATCACTGAGCAGGCAGAACAGCATATCAGCTACCATATGACTTGACTGTACCTCGTATTTAAAGGTACGCTTTAATACTGTTAGTCTGCATATTGTGTTTGTGTGGTCTTTGTTATATGCTGTAAGTGTGACACAGTCATTTCCTACCTACTACCTACCTACCTATTGAATTGCCCTCACCTCACTACCATAATGGCCCAAAGAAAGAGCCGCTATTTAAGCACAGGGAGAAGAATACAGGGAGGACATACCGACAACCTGCGTCAACGTAGAGGCCTCCATGTCCAGCATGATGCTGCCCTTCTCGATGCACGCCTTCAGCTCCATCAGGCTGTGGAGGGACAGCGTGGCCACATGGGGCTTGCTCCAGCGTTCTCCGCCCTTCTCTACCTTCTCCTCAAACTTGATCCACCTATGTTGGAGGAGATATGGCGGGTTGAAGCACATTAGCCAGGTAGCTAGCACCAGGCCTGCTGGTGAGGTTTATCTTGGGCTACAGATTGGTAGCATGAAGCCCGTTGTACCCTGCATGATGCGGTGCGGATGCAGAGCTGAAGCGCAAGCGTTTTCGGAGCGGCTTCTTTGCTATGCTTTGCACACTGCCCACATCCGGCAGATTTGATCCCACCAGCATTCTCTATGTAAGTTGGTCATGATAAGCTTTGCATGATATAGCATGATATAACAGCGTTACTAGTAGTATCCAGTCAGAGGCATGTGGATGTCTGCTGCATGGGGGTGACGATGCATGTCAATCAAAATACCACTACCTTAAAGAACAGGTCACAATTGCTAATCTCTGTGAAAGACATTATTTGGCATGAGGATGAAAGTGTGCTTGAACATTTCCAAAAACACCTCTCTTGCACACTTGCCAGTGTGCCATTGGTTAAGCTACTGTGTGCCCATGGTGGCACTCGTGCCAATGGTTGCTGACCCCTGGTCTATACAAACACCAATAAAGACATTGGGTGTGGACATGGGCTGAAGATTTTAGTTGGATATATGGGCTGTAAACAACTATGTGGATAATCAGGGTTGTCTTTTCTATACTAAAGAGTCCCAATGTGTTATGACGTGGTCACGGCATGCGATGGCTGTAGAGGCTGTGTAGAAAGACCTCTTGTAGAAAGGCAGATGAAGCAGGCTTAAAGGAAGTGTCAGGCCACACACACTGTGGCTAAGGCTTGAATGTAGGCCTGAAGGCATGGGCTGTCTGTAATGTCACCATAACAAAGAGCCATTCTCCTATAGCTGGTGGATGTAGTTTCCTCTGGGGATAGAGTGTCCACCTGGCTAAAGTCCACATGCCTTCATCCAGGCCTCTTGACTTCAGACAGAGTCAGTCAGACCAAGGAGGGACACCCTACCTGCCCAGTGGCGGTGGGCACAGAGATTAGGACTCTCTATAATATGACTATACAGCAGGGTACTGAACTGGTTCAGTACTGCTATGCAGTAACACATCAAGAGAAGCACGGATTCCATTACAATTTAATTACAATATGATAATGAGATGTTTACCAAGTGTCTATATTACTAATGACATTATTAGTCAAGACCAATGGAATCACAGCCCATAGAACACCATTAAATCTGGGCTTCAATGGGATCTATGACAGATTCAAGTGCACTGTTAAAATGACACGAAGATCGATATTTATTAGACAACAGGCCTTAAACTGAGATGTGTTCAGAATTGGCAAACATATTTAAGTTTTCTGTTTGCTTTTTTGTTCGCCGCAAACGATTGCGAATAAATGCAAAAGGTTTGAGGAGGTAGTTTTCAGCAAACACGCATTGACGCTGGACGAAGGGTTATACACGCACTGGTCATTTCGGGTCCATTGTGGTCAATGCAAGTTATTTGTATATCGCATATTGGACAGTAGGCTGTATTTTATGTGTTTGTCCAATGTGGTCTGGCTGCGGACCTGCCTTGTTATGCCTATTTTCATACAATCGGTATTGATATATTTTACCGGGTTGACATTTTACTATTGTTACTTTAATGTACAGTAATATAATATTAGCATGAAGCATGCATCATTAAATATGTCAGAGCTTGTGAATGTATGTATGGACCTGTCTGCTTTCCAACATTGTTGCAGAAAAGGCTAAGAGGTCATACATGAAGCACAACATGCAGGTACAGTAGATACATAAATCACAAAGACTACTGTACCAACAAAACAAAGGTTTTGGATGACTCAGTGTGTATTGTGTCATTGTCAAAGTTGTCTTGTTACACATAAGTTGTAGAGATCATAGAGTAAAACAGTTTTTAAAAAATGTTAAATTGTACAGTGATGGGATTTTGTGTTTGGGTGGCGTTACACAATGGGACAAAATGCCAGCTTATCCCTTTCATAACACTAATAATAACACTAATAACACGTTTTTACTGTATAGTAAACAGGTTTGACTCTACTCTACTCACCTTGCCTCTACTTGCTTTGGGAGCTTTTTCATGACAGAATCAACCTCTGCAGAAGCCTGATAACAACCTATTCATTAGAATGGAAGACATCTCTAACATGCAGGGCAGGGGGCATCTAGGACCAGGTTTGAGAAAACACTGTCCTAAGGAATGGCTGTGCTAGCGAGGCTGTGGGAGTTAGCATAACCGTTAGCATGCATGAGCTAACCGAGGTCTGCTCACCTGGCAGTCTCCTTCCACTCCATCTCCTGCCCGTCCACAGCCAGCAGCTCATCCAGCTCGGTGAAGAGCTGTGGGAAAGGGGGGGCATCGTCCTCCTCCCCCAGGATAAACCTGATCCTCTCTGCCGGGGAAACTGGGGAAATAGAGATGTAGACATGTTGGAGCTACACGGGACTGACGTTAAACATGACTTAAGCGTATTTAATTGTATGCTAAAGCTCACGAGGTAAACTAGCTAAGTGGTGCGGGGGGGCATCCGTTTGTTGTTACTGTGTATGACATACCAATAATGTTCTTCTAGCATATTTGGTAGGATCTCTTTAAAAATGTCACGCACAGCCTACATTATAAACACAACAAAACATCTACAGGAAGATATTTATATATTTACTCGATGTTCTGGTGGTATGTAGTGATTATTAGAATGTTGCTGATTGTACAGGAGAACAGGAGAAGTGGCTGTAGTAAAGGTTCGAATGGGCTTGCTTAAAACGTGCATTTTCATCTGTGGGACATAAATGGCTCCTAGACTGGAAGAGAAGGCTACAGAGAAATAGCAGTGTTCAATTTAAATCTGTGTACTTCCTCATGACTGAAGGTAGAGTGAAAGGAGACAGTGTTTTAGATATACCAGTATCAGTGGCAGTATCAGTGCCAACACACACAATGTCTTCTTTGATGTCAAACAGACTATACAAGACCTCTACTTAAGGTTTCATTTTTATTACAACATACAGACTTCTTTGTAATCCATGTTGCGGAAATCTGTTTAGACAAAACATGACAACCGTTCCTGGGAATTGAGGGGTAATTTAAGCTAAGAGGAAAGACTTTGATAACACACCCCGTATGATGAGAAGGCACATTCCCATGAACATATACAGGGAATACAGAAACTCCCATCTACCTTCATCAGGTAGATGGGAGTAACGTCAATTACATTGGCTATCTATAAATCTTTCTCAAACTTCTCAAATGGAGACAGATTGTGCTGTGTTGACTTTAAGTCTAGTCAAGTCATTTTATTTATAAAGAACATTTAAAAACAGCAAATGTTGACAAAAGTGCTGTACACATCAATGCAATACAATTAATAAATAAAATAAAACAATAAAACACAATACACAACAAACAAGACAGTTTTAGCATAGTATACTTTACTAGCACTAGCACTAACAAAAGGATTGTTTCTAAGATTATGTAACAAAGTCGATGCTAAGCTGGTAATCATTGGAAGGCTATATATCTATTTATATTTCACTGAATATTTTGGTCAGGAGTCAGGTCAAGCTTGCACCTCAAACTATTAAAAAAAGTATTATATCAGAGCTTCCAAAAAAAAAGCATTTATCTGTATTTCTAACTTTATAATGGAACATAAGAAATCAAATGAGTAACATGCTGAGTGCCACTTTAAATGTAGATATAGAGGTTTGCTGGCTGTTTGACTTTTACTGTAGTATGTAATTGACTTCTACAAATCACTTTTGAAACACAGTGTACACAGCACCGTTCACTGTTTCCGCTCTTAAGACTAACAAACAGTGTAAGAATTGAAACAGGTCTTTGTTGGTTTTATATACAACTTCTAAGTGGCTGGCTGCATCAGTTTTGCCAGGGTAAACAGGATTAAGGGCATTAAGGTGGATAGCAATACATGGAAAAGCTAACAAGTAGATGTTTCTGTATGCATTGTGTTGAGTGGACTTTTTCCATTCGTGTAATCAGTGGTGTTGTCTGAACCCGGAACTTGAATACATTTGAAATATATCTAGCTTGTCGTTTAGCAAAAAGAAAAGGGCTTAATTTGTGTTGGAACGAGCTAGAACAGGATCCAGGACCTCCGTGATCAGATCCGGGATATATTTTATTAGATTAATAGATTTTACTAGGTTGTAAAATCACATTTTACAACAATATGTAGGGCTCTCAACTGTTAAAAATCAAAATATTCTAAAATAAACATGTTGCTTCCTCATTTGAATAAAAAATGGTCAGTGATTAGCGGCACTAGTTTACGTTTCCCGGAACGTCATGAGGCAATAGTCAGTGTACTGAATAAAACAATGTCTAACAATAAAGGTATGACCACAATACCTTCCTTTTCGCTGTCTTTTCAATATGTTCTGAGTAGGCTAGGCTGGGGTCATACATTTGATTTTTTTCTCTGCACAGTAAGGGCCCTATTTTAACCATCTAAGGGCACGGTCTAAAGCACAAGGCGCAAACTGGATTTAGGTCGTGTCCAAATCCACGTTGGCTATTTTAAAGGCAGATGAACGGTCAGGTCAGTATGCCGGGCGCATGTTTCAAAAGGGTTGGACTTACTCTCTTCATTATTCATGGGTGTGTTTTGGGCATAACATATGATAAACCAATCCGAATGTCAGCTCTCATTCCCTTTCAAAATCCAGGAGTGCATGCAACATCGACGAATTGACGGGAGGGTTGACAGCTATGTATTTCCTGTAGACCGGTAGACATGCACCAGCAGCAGAATTACAGAGGTGCGTTCAGAATTGACGAGCATTCATGGCGACCTTAAATGTTTAACTTTTTGTGTAAACATTCCAAACATATTAGATTGAAACTGTCACCCTTTGTCCAGCGTCAATGTGTGTTCGCTGAGAACTACCTCCTCAAACAATTTGTTGCGAACTCAAGGAAACAGCAATTCTAAATGCACCTCTGTTCCGCTATTGTCGTGTGGCATTAATTATTCGTTGTGAATGGTTACACCAGTTTCATTGCTTAACAGAATAGGTAGGCTACAAACCTTAAAGGGATAGTCAAGGGAAATCAGTAATTTTAGTCTTAACATGTCATTAAAGGATGTAGAGGCTTAAAATAAACACATACAAACTATGAAATCAACTTTCATTTGAATCACAAAATATTCCCTTTATTTATATCACTTTCTGTCTGTCCGGCGATTTTCTGGGTGGAGTTAACTCGAGCGTGGAGACGTCATGCAGTTCCTGGACTATAAAAAGAAAAAGTGTCACGACAAATGGCACTTTGCGTTTGAGTCTGACTGCGTACTGCAGCTTCTGTAGTACATTTTTACTAGCTGAAAGATACCCTGAACTAACCATTGTGACACAACTTGGATTTTACATGGATATTTGGCAGTTTCTTCAGGTGCTTCTGTCTTCTGACTGTTCATAAATATAGTTTTACTGAGCCAATCGCACCTGAAAGACGGGCCATTGCAGCTAGCTAGACGAGTGAGTTGCACCTCTTAAGAATGTTGCACAGTAGCCTAGAGTTGAAAGGGGAGGGGGTATGGGGGGACATTAGAACACGCCCATTCAGCCCTGAGCCCTTTGCATGTAGTGTTTTTTGTCATAATGTTAACACACTTATTATTTTTTTATTATTATTTATTTGGTTGATGTATATTGAATATATCCCTCTGCAATATATTGGGAATATTTCTGCAGTTTGTAACCTCTTTCCTATCTCTTTAAAGCGAATAAAACAAATGCCGTATTTTTGCATTTATTCTTATAAATGTAGTTGGCTGGAATTATGCGCCGTCGGGAATAACACCTTTACGTAAACAATACAATACCCATTGGCCTTGAGGAACACGTATCAGCTGTCACTGTCTGCTCTGTGCGTGTGGACGTTAGATGCTGACTGAGTGCTGTAGACTAAGCCGACAGTTCCGTGATTTTGATTTGAACAAAGTCTCATTCTCCAGTAATAGTTTTAATAGCTTATGGACAAAATGTGTAGTAGATTAATATTGTTTTAAGTCAGCTATTAGTTTAGCCTAGAGTAGGTTAGATCATCCCAAAACACAGATGTGAATATGCAGACATTTTTTAATATGAGCATGAGCTTTTAAAGTCCATGGGATAATACATTAAAATTTATTTATTTATCATGTACTTCCCCCAAAGAAAAGAGAACCAAAGAGTAGGCTAAATCATGCCTATGTGTGTTGAGGCCTATGCCCAAAGCAATACGTTTACTGCATTATATTCCATATATTTATAATTGTGCCAGGGATTTCCATTAGAAATTTCTACCCTACATTGATGCAGAAAAGGCACTGATTGTTCCATAAAAATTCACCAGAATGCAGAAAATTAAGTGTCTGATTCTCAAAATATTGTGGAGGAGAACCCACCCACACTCCACGCTTGATATGCCCCCCCAATGTTCAAACAAAATGTATGCCCATAGGCTATACCATTTTCTATTTATACCAACTTTTTTCAAATTTGAGCACCTGCCCCTCTAAAGGCCTCTGCACGGCCCTGGCACCTGACACGTGCCATAGGCGATCCTATATTGATAATGCTCTGCACGTTGACTTTAGACCAGGTTTTTGCTGGTCAATAGAGCAATCACTTTCCGGTGCCTCAAGATAGCAATGCACCAGTAATGCACTAAAGCACACTGTGTGTGTGTTGGTCTAAACACACGCACGGTGTAGGGCCCTCAAATAGGCGCAAGTGCATTTGCTATTTAAACAACTCAGGCGTAGGACGGGAAAATGACAATGCGTTGGTCTGAAACTAAGATACTTGCATTCCCGCTTCGCGCACATTGCGGCGGTTGTAAAATAGGGCCCTATGTGTTGATATTGCATTTCATGCACTTTATGTGACAAATACTTTTAAAACAAATGTTTAGCATTTACATTTACGGCATTTGTCAGACGTTTTTATCCAAAGCGACTTACATGTGGTACATTTGTCAGCAGTGGCGGCCGTTGAAAAACATGGGGGGTGGGGTGCAATTTTGGTGTAACGGTAATTTTATATATCCCTCCCGCAATATACTGATTATTATTATTATTACTATTATTATTATTATTATTATGTTGTAAACAACACCGATTGACACATAAATTAACCAAATAAAGGGATGTGCCAGTATAAAATTGTTTCTGTATGAGGAAACAAGTTTTATGTCATAATTATTTTTCACTATCTAATAAAATAATGTAGCCTATGTTTAGGTAGACTTCCTTCGCCAGATATTCGTAGGGGAACACCGCCCATGCGCCCAAAATGTACCGGCCGCTCCTGTTTGTCAGTAGTTGGACAGGTCATATACCAGCAATTATAAGCAAACAATATTCTAAATAGAACAAATGCAGCGTAATGTCATTATACCTATTACCACGTAATCAACCACATAAAGTGCAATAGCTAATAAAATGCATACATTTTTATTTATTAATTTATTATTAATATTTTTTTATTTTTATAAATAGTCAGATAAGAGCATGAGAAGTAAGTGCAAGACTTAAGAGCATGAGAAGTTAACAAGGGGATTCAGAGATGCCACTCTTAGATAGGAGAGAGTGCTAAGAGGTGGCCAGGTCGCTGGTCAAGGTACCAAGGTGGACTGTCTTGAGTCTCTTGTGGAAGATGGGTAGTGTTTCCGCAGTTCTGACTGTTGCTTTCAGCAATAGTCAGAACTGCTGAAAAGACGGAGAAAAGGCGAGACTTCGATGAGCGAGTCTTGAGGCCTCGTAATGGTGGCAAAACAAAGTTCTATTTTGGGGCCTGGAACTGGACTATTGCTTGGAGATAGCTTGGGGCCGTTCTATGTACCGTCTTGTATGCCAGCACCAGTGTCTTGAATTGTATGTGAGCTGCAATGGGGAGCCGAACTAATGTTTCCAAACTATCTTCCCACTTATATAGCCAATTAAGTTACGGTATGTTAAAAAAAGCACATGCACCGATCAACCGGCCGATCGGTAAAATATGGCCGGTGACCTTACCAATCATATAGGTCTATATATAGGTCTATATTTTCACAGTGTGCTGTGAAGACGCTCGTGTTTACTTGCCCCTTATTTTAATCTAGATACTGTAGCTAGCTGTTATGGTAGCCTACCTACACATGACATGTCTACACTGCATGGAAATTCAAGCAAAACATCAGAAAGTTAAAAGTAGGTAGGCTACTCTAAATTAGATTACACTGACGTTCACATGTTAAGCGTCAATATATTTATAAATAACACAGAGAACAAATCTATCCCCATGAAGATAACATGCTACGAGAAAAAATAGTGTACAAATAGTGTAAACATTCTCTATATAATTATTGTAGCTATAGCCAGCTACCAGACAATTAATATTTGAACCATTAAAATTCAAGTTCAATTAAAGTTCAGTATTTTATACAAGACAAAACAACTGGTGTAGTAGACTCAATGCACATAGTATGTTAATGAAGAAGACATGCCTAGCCAGCTAGCCTATCTTGAATTATATACAGTACTGGTATATGGTTAGCAGTAAAATACAGTAAAATACTGAAGCATTTTTTTATTTATGTGCACATTATGCTACAGCCTAACTCTAAAACTGAGCAATGAGAAGGCAGCAGTTTAGGAGTAAATATAACTGACACATAATATAGTTAATTGTCAAACACTGTTACGGTTCGCGGCTGTGCTCGCGCTGGGAGGCGCGCATCGGGAGGATCATCACAGGACAGCGCCCCCGGACCATCCTCAGCGCCCCCTTTCCGGTGCGAGGTTTCCTATACCGCGCAATCCCATCAGCTGTTGCCAGTTTGTTGCACGTCGATCGATGAATACACGTACCAGCAACCCGAACTGCCTGACGCCTCGCCTCGTCTCGTCCGATGCATCCAACCCGTCCAGTCCAGCGTACTGCCCGGGTGCACGCCGAGGTACGGCCACGGCAGTCTGCCTTCCCCACAGACACGGTGCCAGCTATCCGGGCACTGTGCCAACTTATATAGACCCAAATAAAAGAAGTCTTGTACTGTCGCTCTGCTGTCTGCCTGTCTGTCTCTGCGCCTGAGCCCCTTGCCACACACGCAGCGTAACAAACACAATGTTTATAAATCCATCCTTGAGCAAAATTGTTTAAATCTGAAAGAAAATTGACACAAAACATTCTGGAAGTAAAGCGTAATATGCACAATCTCATCAAGGGGAACCAATCCACAGCGGGGACCCAATCGAGGCACTGGCATGTCAGGCTTTTTTTTTTCTTTAAATGGTAATTTGTGCAATTGGTGCATCCCTAAAAAAACATTTCTACAATCTACAATCAAGAGCTCAGTTCAAGGAGAGAAAAAGTCGGTCCAATATTGTAGGCCTTTAACTCGCAAAAACTCACATTTTTATAACATCTTGCAACCCAGCGAAATGTTGCAGGAAAGAGAAATTGCTGGGGTAAAACACGAAGTGTGCACCATTTCCAAATAGGAACTAGTTGAGCAATAGAAGTGTGTGTGCAGTGTGCGTGTGTGTGTGTGTGTGTGTGTGTGTGTGTGTACTCTATCTGTAGTGTGACACACACACACACACACACACACACACACACACACACACACACACACACCCTATTTGCATACTTAAATATTTTTAATGATTTACACCCTATTAAGTCTGACATCTTGAAACAATACCACACCTGCTACATGTACAAGGTAAGGCATGAAAACAATCTATTGTCTAGAGTGACTAAACACATACATCAGCATTTTGAAAACACTGGATTGTAAAGAGGATTATGTGGTCAGAGAAGCTTGGGGATTACTACACTGTTGTACCTGAGGCATGGCTGTTGCTTGTGCTCTTGCTCTCAGCAATCGGATTAAAACCCAAAAATGTGGGATGACATTCTCTGCTCAGGATGCAAATACTAGAAAATAGTTGCTTGCTGCAATATTACATTTTTAAATATCATAGCATCTTTAAACACTAGGCCTAGTAAAATGTTTAGTAGCACTTATGCGCTTGTCGGTCTCTCTCATTTCTAAGACAACTAGGCTTAAAAATATTATTATAATATCTAATATATAATAATAATTATATTATTGTGCTTGCGCTCAAGTGATAACTGGTGGTGTTTCCTTTGTTCGCCAAAAATGTTTTACTGGAGTGTTTATATTTGATTTTATCTTTATCTACCTTACTATACAGTATATTATGCATGTGTGCAATTCATTGTTTAAGGTTGTTGGACTGGACGGAATCATGATATCGTTTTTTCTTTATGGGTAGACCTACAGTCGAACACACTTATTGGAAAGTAGGCCTATGAATAACCTAATTAACAGACATGAGCAACACTTAATTGGTGAGGGGTTCTAAATGTTTCAAATACATTTTTGGTTAATTGCTCAGCCTGTGTGTCTTCACGCCTCTTTTTGAAACGGGAGGTTTTACTTCCAATCATTATTAGACATACACCGGCTGGCAATAAATCTCGCAGTTGTGGTCTTGACCGGTCTTTAAGTAAAAACCCGAGTCCTCTTGGTCCGAAACTGAGCCAAGACCGAGTAAAAATCGTCTGAATCCAAGACAGACACCTTCAAAAAGTGACCGGTCACGGGTACTACAACACTACACACTGCTCCACACAATGATATGGGGATTCTATTAGCTTCCAAAAATGTATCCGGGCATACGCTGCATTTTCCTAGTGAACTCTATGTGATCAGGACCTAAGAGATCTGGTTTGTGCTTTTGCATGAAAAATCTAAGTGATGACTCTGGTGTTGCAGGTTCTTCAGACATAATTCCTCCAGAGGACTCTCATGCTGATGGGAGGCAAAACACTAATTCTGCTCAAGTTGTATGCCTGTCTACACAAAAACATCCCACTCAAATTGAAGGGTTTAAAATCTACTGCTTCTGTGCATCATTATTACCATGTCTCCATTTTCTTTTGTCCGCCTTAGACCCAATTCGAGGTTTCCTCTTCATGATATTTTGCTTCCTCTAAGCGCCCACCCTATATTTCAATGGCTGTTTCGCGTAGGACCAGAGCACCGGCATCCTGTGGAGTCTAGCTTGCAACCTGTGGCAGGACATTAACCAAATATCTCTTCTCCACATGCCCCCAACCCTTTGTGTGTAGCACAATGGGTTTATATGGAACCCTACTAATACTACTACTACTGCACCTTTAAAGGCCCTTTGGTCATGTTTCCGCCTTTGAGTTGAAATATTCCATTTCACTTAATTTTTTTTACATGCGCTAGTGATTGGCTATCTGAATGGGAGTGTGGCAATGAGTCAGGGGTGATTGGCGCAAACAACAACCCCGGCATGGTGTCAGACTTGGGACAACATCTGATTAGAATGTCAAATGTTATGGCAGATTTGAAAATGAGTCCCGCCGGTCATGTCCCTCCAGACAACACCACTGACCACACAGCTATACTTCAATTTAGTGGCCACTGACTTCCATACTCACTGAGGGGTATGGGGATGTTGGGAGAGGTGGCGTCTGCATTCTCCCCGTCCTCGTTGTGTTCCACGCGCTCCTTCTTTTCTTTGTGACCAGACTTGCGCCTGTGGCGCCTCCTCCTTTGGTAGCTCTTGGGAACATGGACGCCTATGTACACAGTGTGGTGACCTGCCACAACAACGATAACAAAAGATTGTCGCCTAGTTAGCGGAGGGCATTACATTAATCCTGCATGCTCTTAATCTGCATCGCTGCTAGAGGTGCAATGACCATGGGGGATTACTTCAATTAACTTAAATAAATGTGTGTTTATTAATGGGATTGTAATATTTTCAATGAAAGTAAAATAGTAATTCCTTGAATAGAGAAATAAAAAGCTAATATGAAGATTCTTTACTAGCATGTACAGCTTTTGCATTTTGCTTGTTTGAGGGCCAATCAGGAAATCGTTACGGATACAATTTGGATAAATGTTAACTACTTCCTGGACAGTTTGTACGGGAAATGCGTAAATGTCTCCAGGAAATAATATCATAGTGAGAACGTCAACCAGGCAGACTAGACAGGTGTGTGCATGTAAGTAATGATCTGCATTGATCAAGTTAACTTCAGGGAACTAAAGTACAATCTTCTCTAAGTGAAGGCTACATCGAGGGAGTTTCCAACACAGATTTGAACAGAGCGAACGATCTAGCTGCTATTACTGTGTACACAAAGCATTTTAATGCAAACTCCCTTTGTATGCATTCCTAGTAGAAGTCAGTGAAGCATGTAAATGTTTTGGGATAAAGCCATGTCTTATATCATCTCGGAATGTCTTTCAATAATGGATATGAAATGCAAGTACCGTACATGTTACAATAGTAACTTCCAAAAGTGGAAATTCCCAGCTAAACAGGTGTGATACCAAAATGTGCTTGTCAGAAAGTTTAAAGAAAAAGAAAAAATTCAGTTACAGATATTGTTTTATATACATATCTGATTAAATCTCACCTTCAACCTCCTCCTCATCACATACATGTTTAAGAAAGGATGCTCCCCGATCTAGGACTGCTTCATCCTCTACCCTAAAATAAAGAAACAATATATGAATGAATAAATAAATAAAAAACTCAAACAAACCAACAAACAGGAACATCAGGAAAGGCAAGATAAATAAAGACACCTTCATTATGTCTCTTATTCAGAAGCCCAAGTTAAAGGAAGGGTCAGTTATTCTCACTTACTTCGAGCTCAAATCAAAACAGTATCATGCAGCGGTCCTCCACGACGGTGCCTCACACATAGTTGTTGATACAAGTGGTGTTCGCAACTTTGTTTCTGTTACTATTTACGGAGCTAGGGCTCCGTAAATATAAAGTATCAAATTATTTTTACTATAAGCTTGAAAAAGGTGACTATACCTAATACCTGGGCAGTCTTATGCCATATATAGTTATTTGTGCCAAACACCCCCATAATAGTGCTTTTGTTTGTAAAAAGCAAACTATGAGCCATAACCATGAACATATACATTATTAATGTGTCCCTAAACGCCTTTGAAATGCCTTCATCTACAGTAGTTAAACATGCCTGCCAGGGCTTCTCCTTTTTAGCATAACAATTTACATATCACATATTTAGCCCCTTAGTTTCCTTAGCACTTCTCTAAGAATGTGTGACTGCACATTTTTCAATATGATGAGCAAGACTACATTATCAATAGTACTTTCAACAAATGCCAAGACCACACAAGCAAGATTAATGGTTATTCCTTGATTAGGAGTATTAGGAGTAACAATGTTGCCCCTCCTGCCAACGCTTGCATAGCCAATAAAAAAAATAAAAAAAAATATATATATATATATATATATATTTATTTAGTAC
>JAODOY010079373.1:3861-15396 GCA_025399855.1 Forbesichthys papilliferus | reverse complement strand
CTTCCCCTGGCTTATGTATAATAACTATACAATGTGTATATAATATCTATATAATGACATTATTTGGTTCAGTGTTTTGTTTTCTGCTAAAAAACCTGAAAAAATTACTCTGCCATTATTTTAGCAAGGTGCCAATAATTGAGACATTTTTATAATATCTGCAAACAGCGTAATTTGGTCATTTTTGTTATAGTTGGTCATCATGCATGTCAATCAAAATACCTTTCCTGTCAAGTAAGGTAGGCGGGGCTTGATACAGTTAGCCAATGCCGTGTCCCCCGTGACTTTACGCAAGTGAGCCATCAAGTTTAGACAGGTGTTTAATTATACATTCAACTCATGTCAATGTGTTTACTGTTTTAATTGAACATTGCAAGACCCTTTAAAATATTGAGATAAAATATAACTAATAAAAATAAATATAATAATTTAAAAAATATACACATTCCTTCAGTGCTGCTTTACATGCACAAAAACAATGGCTTCACAGATAAGTGGAATTAATTATTCACTCAAACCATCCTTGTACTTGGCTGCTATGCTTTGGCCTTAATGCGTATGGCTGGTGAATAAAAGGTAACCTTGTGAGTGCAATCATTTGGAATAAAGAGTGCTAGATGTGTGTTTTTAAGAAATACACCGTTTATGTCCCTTTGGAATCAATAATCCAACTTGCAATAGTACAGAAAAAAAAGATACGCATTTATTTAAAGGGAAAAAAAACCTTTGTTTAAAACACACGAGCAATCCCTCCCTTAACTGAAAACTTGAAAAAAAAGGTCTAATAGTCTCTCAAAGCCACAGCTTGCTCCCCTTGCCCTCCATGAAATTCTCCCAACTCTCAGTTTTCAAAACTATTTCAAAAGGGCCATTTATTTATATGGGGGATCTGTACGGTAATTGTACACACAAGATGCAAAGTGGTTTTCTACTTGACTAGCGGGCGACATTGTTGAAACAATCCCTTGGCAACTGCAGATATCTGATATCTCAACCGTCCGCTTTACGATAATGCACAACTGCATATTACCGCCACAGTTTCACACAGCAAATTGGCCGCTGTTAATTGTGACGGCGCGAGAATGGTTTATTCATGACGGGAAACGTATCGCCCGCGTTTCACCTTCGGACCGCCGCAACCCACTGTCGAGGGACCCGGAGACAGAGAGAGAGAGAGTGAGAGAGAGAGCGAGAGCGTAAACAATGATAATTTAGTATAGATTTATAAATAATTTAAAAACAAACATGGGGCTAAGCTGTTGAATGAAATGCCCGAAGGCAATTAACTCTGCGAGAGAAAGAGTGCAATTAATTCTGTTTATCAGTGATGTAAAACTTTCACGTGAACCCGGGAGGTCTGAGAAACGTCCCCCATTCAGACTCGATGACGCATGCTTTATCCAGTCATGCGTAGTGTCTGCATGGACGACCGCGCTCTGCTAGAATCAATGTAGCCGCCACGGACACATTACCGTGCAACAGCTCACGTTCTCTGCGAGGGACTGGCTCGTTTTCAACACCGCCTCACTGTATGCAATCATTTAAGCATGCAATATACTGTATGATGAATATGTAGTAGGTGTGTGGATATATTTCTAGGGTGAAGCTAGTGAAGAAGTGTGAAAAATAGTTGAACAATTAATTAACACAAATGCCAATTATAAATAAAACAAGAAAAAAAGTTACCTAAAAAAAAAAGGTCCCATCTTACAATACAAATGTTTCCATTTTCCATTTCTGGTTGTGTGGACAAGCCTTGTTGTCTGAAGTGACCTGGAAGGCCTGGCCCTATGAATGTCTTGAATAAATCAAGTTTAGATATTGCTTTTCCATTTGCAGGTCAAGAGGTTGAGGCTTGTGAATAATGTCACCAGACATTGGCGTTAAAACACTGTCATAGGCTTCACTTGTACTGGTACATGAGCTCTCATAAGCATTAGCCTCTTCCATAACCTCAGTCTTATTCTTGCCTCACGTGCCTGTGAAGAAAAAGACTTTAGCAGGCTGAAGCTTCCTCTGACCTTTACCGTGTTCAGATTATCTCACAGGAAAAACAAATGTGGAAGAATTTCTTACAAGCACACAGGAGCACACACACACACACACACACACGCACACAAGGTGTCCGTGTCGGAGTGATTAATGGCGGTTCATTGTAGCTCACGCTGCCCTGAGACTGTGTGATTGATAGACCTGCGTGATTGACAGATGGGCGGGTGTGGCACTAAGACTGATGCCTGTCTGAGTACTGTTAAGTAACAGAGACAGTATCGGTGTACACACTAGGGATGCTCCTAGCGACTCATTCTAACAACATAGCGAAACACTCACAAAACTGTCCAAAGTGATCCGGCTTAACATTGTCAGAGTGTGTGCATGCTGGGTCTCGCCTCACCTGTAACTCATCGATTGGCTGTTTTGTGGGTATTGTATGGATAAATCAAAATGGTTGTGACCCAGATTAGATTGATTAGCAACATACGTAAATATCTGCTCTCTCATTTGATAATGCATGACGCTGTGCTGCAAATTTCAACTCAAAGTTGTCTACTGCGAGCGGACAAAATGTTGCCGCTTTGAGAGTTGGGTCCACTCCAACGCCTCTAGGAACGCTTGGAAATCAGGCGCAGATTGTTATGTGTGTTTCTGAGGCAGGGAGAGAGTGACTGAGCCACTACCAAAAAAAAAAAGTTGTAATACATTTATACGTTTAACCGACTAGTATTTATGGTGCCGACTAGCGATGGTACACACACACACACACACACACACACAAAAGCTATGCATTCTCTGAGTGGTAAAAATAGACATCAGGAAAATTTTTTCAGGATAAACGCAGACTTGTTCTGACTTTTTGAAAAATCGTAGTTTGTTTGACGTTTGTTTGTAACCTGCACTCGCTCTATTGGTGATTTGACTGGGAGGGTGAAGGTTAGATGAGACACAATCCAGTACAATTACCTGTGGCCTAATCTGGTTCGTTTGGAATACTGTTGATGCTGAATTACACTTTAAAGTTAATTGTTTAGGGTCCCTTAACGCTACATCATTGTACGGATCTTTAAAAAGGTAAAGCACCTTTTTGTCTTTTTAACGATACAATATTTTAGACATTCATACAGCATCAAACAACTATATTTCATTTCAAGATAAAGTAAATGAATCCAGTGGAGAGAAGGGAATAACACTCCCGCTGTGTGTTGTAAAAGCTCCTCTGTTCTTTGTTTACAGCCAGTCCGGCTTGGTGTGCATGAGTGTCGTCTTAGTCTTGAGTTGATGGTGCTGTAGTGAGACATCTAGTGGCAGAAAGTCGTAGCAACACTTTAACTGAACACACTGTAGTGGTGTTGTTTATTAAGTCTGCCACCGTTCCACTGTACTGCATCTGGCACTAGAGTCTAAGTGGTCACAACCTCTCAACAGCCTGCGTTTGCCACTGGATCGTCACAAGCAACGCAATTGAACATGGGCAGAGCGTCCGGCTTGGCGATACCCCAGCCGACAGCCAGCCCATGATGGATACGGGTGCCTCTGCCTTTCATTAAAATCATTCCTCCATCTTCTCTTACTTTTCTCGGCTGAACTGAACTGTGCGGCGTGTAACGCCGTTCGTTCGCAATCCATCCCCACCAATAAAGCTCATTAGGTCGTATTTCAGCAGCGAGACAGACAGAAAGAGAACAGAGGAGGAGAGAGAGAGAGAGAGAGAGAGAGAGAGAGAGAGAGAAAGAGAGAGAGCAAGCAGGGAGGGAGCGAGAGCAGAGAGAGAGAGAGAGAGTAATATTGGCTGCTGCTGGTATCTGTGGTGTAGGAGCACAGCAGACAGAGCTATAAATCATATGTCGACTAATGGCAGCTCCAAATGAGCTCTCTCATCGGACAAGACGAGTGTAGTGAGGTTTGTGTGCTTTGTGAGGCGCCACCAAGCCATCTGTGCACTCCGGAGCGACTTAACATGAATTCTGCCTTCGCTCCGTGTTCACTTCACCTCCACTATAGAGGCTTCTGGGAAGGCAGCTCGGCACTTTTGACTTAGAGGCCGCGACAGAACAATGGTTGTTTGATATTTAGGCTACCCCACTTTTGTTAAAATAAGAAACATTACCGGTATAACAAAATTTGTAGGTTTTAATATAAAACATAATATACTTGTAAGCATTTCAAGTAATACCTTGCAGATATGTGATTCCCTCCATATAGCGGCCATCTTAAAACAATAATATTGAACCACAATACAGCATTTTGCTACTAGTCATTAAGTGGACCAGGTGACACCTTTCAAACCAAACTTGTGTGTGATGTCAGTGTAATGACAGCAGGGGGACCAGTGGGGGCAGTATACTGTATTTAGCTCTGATGGAGCGCCCCCTGCTATTTGATGCCAAAGTACTTTGTTGATTCATGTAACTTACTTATATCTGTGATTTACAGCAGCAGAAATGTTCATTTATACTGTATACAAAGTTAAGGATTATAGATATAATGTGCAAGTATTACGTTAACATACATGTATTTAAATATTCGACTTGCAGACCAACCATTCACTACTGAATACAGAGTGCAAGTCACCGGTCTAAAGTTCATGAAACAATGAAACTATTTGACACCCGACCACAAAGGAGGTCGTCGTCAATTTTTCAGAACCGAAAAGCATAGGGCTTTTTTTTTTGTCCCGTTTGGCAAGTGCATAAAAAGTGTGGGGGGGGGGCAGAGGGGTCGTTCTATAACGGAAGACGTAATTACCAGGCTAGTCTACGCAACAATGGCCGGCCTCATTCCCTGTCTCTCATGTCGACACACACAGAGCCCCAGACACACAAAGGCTGCCCCAACCATGACCCCCCCACACACACACACACACCATCATCGACGACTCATCACCTTCGAGTCAGGTGACCTGAGGTGCCAGGGGGGTTTATGGCCACTGCTAACCTCATTGTTATTAGTGGGTGACATTTCTTGGCCATGAAAAAGGCAACGTTAGTTGGCAATCTGGAGAAATCTTGCTGATATTTGAACAATGCAATGTAACGCAGGGAATACTGCCGTGGTGCGGTCTGCACCACTGTGTTCCCACATACAGAGCTGTGACGGTGTAGAAACACCAGATTATTTCTATCATCATACAATCCTTGAATTCACCTTTAAAAAATAAAAATTTAAAAAAAGGCACACCAAAGTGAATCCGCCGTTAATGAGCGACCAGGAGTCCTGACCACTCAACTCTCCTTCCAGCCCCATGCGGGTCTAAAGCAGAGACCAGGGGGGAAGGGGAGGTCACACGTCTCCGTGGGTCCCAAGCGGAAGGAGGAGGAGCCTGTCCTCTCTGCATCTGAGCCGTCCTAACTGTGTCCCGACTTACGCTGCCAGCGCGCCTCGGTCAGGGGCGATGGCTTCTAGCTGCCGTGTGGGTCTTTTAGTGGCGAGGGCACCGGATACATCCCCTTGGCACCGGAATACGGTTGCTGCAGCTCTCAGCTTTTATTTTTTATTTTGTTGCCGAGTGGAAACAGTGTGGAAACCCTGTTCGCTTTAGCGTCCTCACAGCCACCCTGCTGGCGGACCAATCAGGGTGGAGTAGTGGGATGAAGTCAAGCGTGTTTAGAAAATGGTGGTAAAGGTAGATGGGGCGATCACAACAGCTTGTCCAGGCTCCAAAATTAAACCGAGGTCTACGCTCAGTGGGAGGCAACGCCTGCAAAGGAATGCAGCGTAACCAAACCCTACTCGCAAACTGAATTACAGTGAATGCAGCGTACCCAAACCATAGTGGCAACCTGAGTTGCCGCCAGCCTACTGCATAGAGGGGACACACGTGTCTTAAACGAAGGCCTGTAGGCTGCAGCATGCCGGCCAGAAATCTCACGTCAGGTCACCGCACTTGACGTTTCAGAAAGTTAAAGCCATTGGTTTCCATCAAAGACCTCATAACTCACAAGGCTTCATCCCAAACAGCTGCACATTAAATGATGCATCTCAGGCAGAGACACTGAACATCAATTTCAGGCATTGAATAAAGTCTGTGCCCCCAACCCACCATGCACCTCATCTCTCCAGATGGATAAAGTTGACCAAAGCAGTCAAGTCCATTGAACTCCACACTATAGCATCCAGACCCACGCCATCTTAGCTATATGAATGGGTAGTCCTTTTCAAAGCCTGGCGATGCTCGAGTCCATCCAAGTGCTGCCTTTAAAAAGGTGTAGAAGGGACAGATGCTGTGGCCCGCTGGGTAAAACCACTTGTCTTGCTAACAAAAGAGCCTCGCTTCATAGCCCAGCAGTGCCCAGTCATTAAAAAGATTGCCAAGGATTCATTTTTGCGCTCCTGGCTCTTTTGATAAAAGCTACCTGTTCACAAATGTACTCTCAGAAGTCCAAGAAAGGCATATGTTAACAAGAACACCTTAAGGCTGGATATTGGCAGTCTGCGTGCGCTTTTGCAAGACGAAATCACCAAGCTTATTCCAGTGCCGCACCGGTTGGGAGAAAAGAGCAATCTAGTTTTTTTTTTTTTTTTTTGGATTGCAGACGCTTGACTTCGGGCGGCATCAAATCACAACTTTATTTTTTAGTTGCAACTTATTCATATGGCTGTTAGTACGCTGTTTTGAGGTGTAATTATATGTTACGTCTTATCAATACAAAGCATTTCGTCACCAATATTAACTAAATCAAAAAGGTACGCTCCTCGATTCATGGCTGTAGAGGGGGTAGTACAGAGCAGTGACAGTCAGTCGCCATGACAACAAAACCTCGTTTTTGCACATCACCATAAAGAATGAGATGCTGTCTATCTCGCCTGTCAATCACACGAACACATGCAACAGGTCTGCCAGCCGGGCTTTGCATTGGATCCTTCTCTTCTATCTCACTCTCAAACCCCACTTATATCAGCTTTAAGAAGGGACGATTCTTTGTAGAACAGGGTAAAATTGCAGCATCTCCCATCCATCCATCCATCCATCCATCCATCCATATGTAATGGCTGACTCAGCATTTAGCACGCCGTTTAGTTTTGAGATGAGTTGACGCACATCGTTTTTAAGACGTTTTTCCACACACCACCAACGACAACCATTTGCATTTGGTCCGTGTTTTATTGCATTAATCATGCGTGGATGAAATCCTTATAATGAGTTTGTAACATGTTAATGAATGCCCAATTTAATCATATTATATTAAGTATTCTCAACAAGTCGTTAGTAAGTAGCACATCAGGCACATGTATCAAAAAAGCAAAGACAAAAATGGCTTCATGGTTATAATTATTTGTATCGATGACAAACTGGTCTTCTGAAAGCAGTTATCCGTGCACCTGCTGATGTTCATTACTTCTTGGTAGAAAAGCCAAATATTTCCTTTAATGATATAGCAACTCTGCCACCTTGTGGATTTCATTTGAACATCATCATATTTACCTTAAGACTAAAGAAGCTATCTGTGTGCAAAATAATACATAACACTGAAAATGAATTCCATAAGGAACTTCACATACGGTCACATAAAAGACCCCATTTAAATAGAAAAGGCATGTAACAGTATTTATAATAGAAAAACAAAGCTATTTAATGTACTGTACATTGTCGACTGTAGCAAGCTGAAAAATATAATCTGTTCAGATCTCAGCTCCTCCAACTTTAAACCTTCAAACTGAAGCCCCCCCCCCCCTCCCCCCCAGAAGCACTCAGCTATTCTCAAGAGCCAGTTGGTCTATAGCTAATGTCCATGTAGCGGCCCACCAGAGGAAGCCTAATAATAGAGAGAACGCTGTCCAAATAGACTTGAGTGTTAAGTGTCGTGTTTACTTCAATGCCCGTCTGCAAAGCCGCTAGCAGACACAATTGATGTTGGTGTTGTTTCGCCATGAGCTGTAATTATCTGTCATCCGTTCACAAGGTAGCCTGTGTACTGCATGCCTGGGACTCAATGTGGATGGTTGGTTTAAATAATGTGGAGAATAGTTTTGTTTAATCTATTTGTATTGCCTTAAAAAGGTATAGTAAGCGATTGTAAGGTAAATACTGAAATATTATCCAGTATTTCTACATAGCCCCCTGGCTCCGTAATACAAACAAAGTGGTGCAGACCGCACACAACAACAACATCCCAGCCTTCCCAATGCATTACCAATGTGTGGGGCAGAGCTTCTGATGGAGCACCATATATGGCATTGAAGGGAGAGGTGTTTATACGTTCAAATATCAACAAACTTTCTCCAGAATACTTACTATATCTTAGATATAATAACTGCAGAGCACAGAAGATGAAGCTAGCTGTACGCATAGACACAATACAGTATGTGTAGAGTAGTTAGAACGGATAAATCCTTAAGACCTGATACATACTGACAACATCAGGAAGAAAGCCTCAGAGGTAGAACACACCTAGCTATGGAATAATCACCCATACTCAACCATGAACTTTGGTTTTACTGGTATTCAAACAACCCCCCCCCCCCCCACAAAAAAAACAGCCTCCCTCAAATTTCAGCATGACAGAGCCAAAATAGGCCTTTTTCTGTACACCAAAAAAGTACCAACTATCAATATTTAATAATTAATGCTTTTCTCTCGTGCTTTAAGTTTGAGAAAGTATAAAGAACTCAATTGGCAGTAGTTATATGATGGACAAATTAACTATAATGGTCATGCAGTGTGTTTTAAGTAGGACAGACTATAACCATCACTTTGCATGTTAACCTTGACCAACGATAAATTAAGTCTATTTATAATTATGATCATTGTCTAATAAATCTAGGCTGCTGTTCATCATCTATGGAATATTATGTGCACATTATCTGTTGCACACACACAATTCTTATGCAACTTAACTCAATATCACCATCTCTTATCAGTAAGTAGCTTGTCTTGAGCTCATACTATAAACAAACTTTATTCTGAGAGCCCGCTCGATCTTGTCAACAACCAGAATGTGGCTTCTCTTGTCCAAGATGGAGGCCGGAATTGAGACAAACGCGTGTTACAGTACAATACATGCACAGCATGCTAGTTAAAATAATAATTATTATTATTTAAAAAAGACATTCCTGATATGTCAGTTGGCCTACACCACTAATGGCTGTTTTAGTGTTAGTTAGCCTATCCATCCAACATGGCTGACATTGTGGACGCACAATGTCAGTTCACTACACGCGTACAGCGCTATCTGAGAGAAAGCAGCACAGCTGTTCTCTGGCCGTGGGTCAGAGTGCATTCAGCTGTTCAATATGCTGAGTCTGACCCCGACGGGAGTCGAACACGCAACCTTCTGACCTGGAGTCAAACGAGGCAGGTGCTCACGAGCCAATCTGTCTGTCTACAAAAGGACCTTTACAGATGCTGTTTTCCCCCCATGCACATTTCTTCATACTACATTCCAGAAAGGAGGACAGACTTTTTTTGTTTTTTTGCCAAAATCATTCAACAAGTTCCACAAAAGCAGATATTTCTTTGGAAATTATTTTCCTGTGATTTACTGACCCCAGTATTAGAGGCTAATCGCTGGGCAGGCAACTGAGATAGCGCTTCATAGACTCCATGTTTACTTGGTTACGAGACAATTCATTTAAAATCTTGGTTATAAAATTAGAACAAAAACCAAGCGATCCTTTTCTGCCACAGTAGACACTGTCGGCTTGTGACACATGTCTGACTGGAGCAAGACAAACTAGATAAGTGCATTAATGGCGAGGACAGGTGACCTTTAAAGTGGCACTGTCGGAGAAAAGCGCTCTTTCACTATTTAGACAAAATAACAGGAGATGACTGCAGTTGACATTGGGTGTTAAAAATGCCGTCTGATACAGATTACCACTGACTTTCAGTTACACTGCCAAGCATACAATTTTGTGGTTACTGTAGGTTTAGTGGGTTTCACTTTTAAGTGATATTGCATTTCAATAAAACCACTATATAACATCCTTACAGCTACATAATTACACATTTTGTTCAATTTCCATGTCAACGAGCCATTCCTATTGGGGTTTTTCAGCCTTGTGAGCAAGAAAAGCCTACCAGTGTGTAAAGATGCATTAAAGTAATTTACATTGAAGGCATGAAGTTGGTGCTATTATGCAAAATGCACATTTGTCAATATTCGAATGTGTCATGGACCGGCCATGGGACGCAAACGCATTCTGTTAGAAAAATGACAACAGCAATACTCAGTGTTAACCTAGTTCCTCAGCATGCCACATACTATGAAGAGCCAACCCGAGCACATTTTGAAAGGTAATTAAAAACGTGAAATAACATTCCTAATCCAGTGAGACTATATATTGAGGTAAGGAAGATCAGTCATGGCAAAACAGGCTACAATATCAACTTCCTAGAGCAGCAATCACCAGCAGCCATCAAGAAAGGTCAAAGGTCAGGATTGTAAACAGTAGTCCTGACTACAGCCCAAGAAGACTAGCATTAAGATAGCATTAAAGACCCCCTGGCCTGCACACTCATACCATGCATTTTAAACCCTTGCAATACATTCTATATTGAATCACTTTGACAACATGGTGCCTCTAAATATTTTAACAGCATCTCTCTGCAATTACCCTCATAAAAATGGCAGGATCTATGAATATGCAAATTGAAAATGCCCATACATCACCCCTAACCCCCCCCACACACACACACACACACACACACACACACACAAAATAGATCACTTAATTTCACGTGAATATGTATATTATTCGAGAGGAAACCAAGCCAATCCCAAGGTGACTATCAAGGTGATAGTAACGATAAAAATGCAACCGGGATGTGAACTTGATGAGCCCACAATGGGCTACTCTGCGTGGTGACACCGGAAGAAGGCAAAGTTCTCTCACTCCAAAAACAGTGAGAGGGATTTAAGGCGACAATGTCAATGTAACAAATGCCACAAAAAAGGGGGGCGCCCGCGGCGACAGATTAATGTCAGGTGATTGCGAGGGGCATCCCAGCGCCGAACATCCCCCCTTAGACGGGAAGGAGCAGGTTAAGTGGGTGTAACTGGTTTCCAAGTGAATTCTGGGCCTGTAAAGCACTTTTTTTTTTTTTTTAAATAGCTTCATCATCACCACGGAGATCATCAAGGAAGAGCAGCATGTCCCAGACAGCTGAAGGTGCTATGCTGAAGATATTAAAAGATATTCCGTGCCCTACCACATGCTGCAGAGCAATTACATGTGCCAGGAGTCAGAAGAACAGGATACTTTAGCGGTGCGCACAGACGACGTGTTCGCGCGGGCGCGTGTGTGTGTGTGTGTGCGCGCGCACGCTGATAACTGTCAGCCGAAGACGCTGCAGGACAACGCAGAGGTGAAATAACTGAATTATTTTCTTAATGTTGCTTCCTTCTTCACACTCGTTTAATTAGCATATATACAGTATGTATGTATTAGCTTTTTCTTCACACTCGTTTAATTAGCATATATACAGTATGTATGTATTAGCTTTTTCTTCACACTTGTTTAGTTAGCATATATACAGTATGTATGTATTAGCTTTTTCTTCACACTCGTTTAATTAGCATATATACAGTATGTATGTAT
>JAODOY010079362.1:0-15396 GCA_025399855.1 Forbesichthys papilliferus | reverse complement strand
GGACCAGGATGAAAATTAGTGGAATGGCAGATGAATGGCACCTCTACATGCATGCCAAAATTGGCCACTTTTTACCATGCAGTTCTAGCGGTTGCCATTGACTTCAATGACAGAATAATAATAATAATATATATACTGTGTGTGTATATATATATATATATTGCATTGAATTTAACAATTCCACCAGTAGTTGGCAACATGAGACCATAAAGGGGGACCTGCTCTAAAGTGATTTGGCTTTTTGTGAAACATTGAATAAATATTATATTTAGATATTTCTTATCTGCCTTTTCCAAAATGTTATGTCTGTTCCAAATAAAATGTCAGAAATGTAGGAATTTGACATATAATCATGATAGAACGCTGAATGTATGGTTGTAATAAGCAGATATCCCGATCATTTAAATATTGTCTTCAGAGCCAACAGACCTGCAAACTATTCTTGACATTTTTTCACCAAGTTTCACCAACAGTTTCAGTGTAATTTTGAAGTTGAAAAAAAAAGGGTTACCTCCAGCTGTATTTGAACTGATTACCTTTATATCTGCAATAGGGTATCTTATCCCCACGGCCATTGAAGCAGCTGTAAGTGAAAGGCCAAATTATTTTTTTTCTCAAAACAAAATTGTGACAATCTGAAATAGTCACAAGTATGGTATGGAGATGCTTTATACAGAATTCAGTTCAAATCTCAGTTGCAGTCTTAGAAGAGGTCTATGGGTTTTTCAGACTTTATGAGATTGCAAGGTGTCACAGCTGGATTCAAACCAACTACCTTGTGTATTGCAACATGGTAGACATGTTAGGTGGTAGACAGTGAAAGGTTAGTAACCCTTCATTGTCAACCCTAACCCTAGGTTCATTAAAAGTTTTTTTAAAGTCACAGATTTTTGACAATAGCTAGCAGTTCAACTAGTGGTTTAACACCATGGTGTTGTCTAACTAGCCAGTTCGCTGTCTTTACAAGTTTTTTGTAGTTAAATGGTTCCCCTAGTTTCATTTTAGCAATAGCTATATCTACAATCATCGTATACAGACACAGTAAAACCACGTTACGAAATTTTCAGGAGATTATCCATACTCTTGCCCGTTGCTATTAATGAAATACAATTACCCGACAAATGACACGTTCGTACACATCCATTAACATAGTCCTTTTAACAACACATTTGTCAGGGTCTTCCATAATAATCTTCTTCACAACGAAAGTCATCCAATAACATGTCCTGCAGAACAGATTGTAGAATATTTCTACTATTGCTAACACTCCCCACGCCAATAGCTTTGTGCCTTTAGATTTAACTTCTCGAACTCCGGGCTGTCGCCTCATCGTCGTCCAGGACTTGTTAAAATTTGTCCAGGATATAGTCTTGATCTTTCAATTCATAAAATACGACACCAATAAAATAAATTACACAATTTTAATATGTGAGTCGGGCTTATTAAAGTGAAAAAAAACATTGACATTTTAATCAAAATGTTGTTTGTTTTTTTAAATATTTTTTAAATATTAATTAATAGCTGTCCCTTTCTGTAAAGAGCTATCCTGATGAACAACGCATTGTTATACTCACTACTCTTACAGCAGTGATCCACAAAAGTCTGCCCGTGGAACAGGTCCAGCCCGCAAGAGCAAATTGTTTGGCCTGCAATGACCCATTGGCAAACGTAAAGCCAGTGTTGTAGTCGAGACCGCCTAATCCGAGACCTAAGTGCTCCGAGACCAAGACAAAGATCTTGAGGGTTTGAGACCGAGTCAAGACCAAGGCCGAGACCAGTTCGAGTTATATATAAGAGATATAAGATATCTCTTAGAGACAAGATATATCGCCTTCTTGCACACATTGCATTGACCGTGCAATAGCCTATATTACGCATGTGTGCAATTCATCGCCTAACATTGTTGGATTAGACGGACGCATGTCGTTACATAGTAATTTTTTTATGGGTAGGCCTACAGTTGAATACACTCATAGCAAAGTAGGCCTATTAATAACCAACTTCAAAGACATGAGCAAAGTTAGGTCGGTGAGTGGAAGAGTCAGACTGGGACTGAAAAACGGCCCTGGACTTTGAAGCCAACTGACCCGAGAACTGTCTAGAGTAGACAGTTAATTTAATTTTGTAGATAGCCTGGCCCTTTCTTTTGGCCATTCGTTGTTTTTACATATGCATTTAGGCTACAATCAGTAGCCTAGTCTGTACATTAAGAAACAGCTGGGGTGAATATATCAGACCTTTAGGGGAATATGAAATACTGTACAAAGCCTTCCATATTACAAATTTAACTGTATACCAGGTTCCATTAATGTTTTCATAAAACACTTCATTATGGTGTTAATGTCTTTATTTATGTAATTCAAAATATAATAGAATATAATGCAATAAATGTCTCAGGAATTCTGGATTGCTTTCAAAAGTACAGTACAGCTACATACAGTCAGACTAACTACTAAAATTAGCGTGGCAATGTTTATAAGGAATAACATATATTGAAACAATAAGCAAGAGAGGGTGTAAAAAATTGTGCTTTACATTTTAGATATTCTATTTTATATATATATATATATATATATTAGATCTTATTTCTTAACAGTGAACACACTGGAAGACCAGTGGAAAGTAACACAAAAGAAAACAATAGGCTTTGCAGGAGAACCTAGTGAGGGCAGCTATCTCTCAATGTCAAACAAGTGGCAGTTTGGTCTCGGTGACGTTGGCTCAGCCTGACAACACCTAGTTACCAGGAAGGCATGAGAGGTCATCTTCACCCAGGGACTAAAAGATTATGCTTAACTGTCTAGATATCCTTACAGAAGCTTATTTGTGTGTCACACTATTGTAAGAATTAGACTTGCTGATGAGGGTGTTAAAATGTAAACAAGTGGTTCGACGGCGTGAGATCAACAACTGATAAATACAAATCATAGAATGGCTACTATAGCCTATGGGTCTCACTATTTGTGCACTGTATTTCACTTATCAGGTTAAGCATTGGGCTAGCAATATTAAAGTTGACGGTTCAAACCCCACCAGTTACATTTAAGTGTACTGATTTATGTTGATGATTGGGATAGTGGGAAAATATGATTCCCTGTCATCTGCATTTTGCAGACTGACACCTTCTAAACTCTCACTGACGTTATTTGTGTTACTTTATTTATATTATTTATATAATATTTTTATAAGATTAAACAAAAAACAAGCACTAGGGTTGCGAGCAACACTGGGCCCTCGCGCTGTGACGTACGTCGGGGCGTGGCGCGACCTCAGATATGTTGTTGTGTGAGACGATTCTGTAGAAAATGTGGGCAAACTGCTATGAGCAGGGCATCGAAGCATAAAACGAGGGATTATCTGTTGCCAGTAGTTGGCACTTTGAATTTAATTGACATGTACATGTGTTCACGGCGAGACTCCTATGAATCTATTGAAGTTTGGTGCAGATTAGAGCATTTACAGACAAGATACAACATTGTGATGTTTCTTGGCGAAGGATTTACCTTCGCCGCCACGCCCCAGACAAGCAGTTAAACGAAAACTCAGCAACTTAAAGAAATGTAATTAATAGTGTCTTATGGCTTTTTTACAACAGTTTTTGTGGATTCATTCAACCAGCTAAGAGCAGTACGTCACAGCATAAAAATTGACATTTCATGTTGCCAGTAGGTAGCGCTATGACTTTGAGTGAATATTGGCATATTTTTGTCTTGTCATGTAACGAAAAGGGAATTGCACCAAGAACGTTTTCTGTCCAACTATATATCCTACATGAGCCACAGAAATTTCGTACATGTCGGTCAAACGTGCGGCAGGGCCTGTTTTGTTGAAGGGTAACTTCCTGTTGCCAGTAGGTGGCGGTCTGACTATAAGGTAACGTGTTCAGGGCGGGACTCTTATGAATATATTTAAGTTTGGTACAGATTGGATGTATGCATGTACAGAGAAGTTATAACAATTTGATGTGTCTTGGCAAAGGATGTACATTCGACGCCACGCCCCAGAAAAAACATGTAATGAAAACTCACTCAATCTTCACAAAATGTAATTGTCAGGGTGTTATGGTTTTTCTGAGACAGTTTTGAAGTTGATTTATTAAGACATCTATGAGCAGTATGTCACAATGTAAAAATTGGCATTCCCTGTTGCCAGTAGGTGGAGCTATGACTTTAAATTAATTTTGGCATACGGATGTCTTCAGGGCACAAAGTTAATCAAACATGTGAAGTTTGGTGCAATTCTGCTCATGTACACAGAAGTTATACAAACTTCCTCTTTCATAGTGAATCGTGTATTTTCCACACCACGCCCATGAGTGAAAACTCACAGTTTGAATAACTTTTAATCAACAATGTGTTTACATTGACCAGAACAAATTTGAAGTTGATTGGATGAATTCTTTAGGAGGAGTTCGTTAAAGTACGATGCGTGCAAATCGCCAAAAATGACCATTAAATTCAAAATGGTCGACTTCCTGTTGGATGTAGGGAATTGCTCCAAGAGACTTTTTTGTACGTCTGGACATGGTACATGTTCCACAGAAATTGCATACGTCTAGGCGAAAGTTTTTTGGGGAGCTACTCTGTAGGGGGCGCTAACGAGCCATTTATCCACGCATATTTGTGAGACACCTAAAATTGGCGATTTCATGGGGAAGACGTGTGCGCCAAGTTTCGTGAATTTTCGTGCATGTTTAGGCCCCCTAATAAAAATTTTGCCCGGAGAAAAATAATAAGTACCACTAGGGATCCAATAGGGTCCTCACACAGTGTGTGCTCAGGCCCTAATAAAAGAAGTAGCCTACAATAGAAAACTGGTTTTACAGCATCTATCAGACAATGGCATAGGCCTACTGTAACTTTAACAAGGGAATTTGCAGTTATTGAATGAATTCGGCAAATTATTTATTGAGGCATGGGCTTGGCGATTTCTTTTTTCTCATATTGTTTCACTCTGATGTCTTAAAAAATCTAATTTTGTGCCCTATCTTAGGCTACTATAGGGGGGTAGCCTTTCAATAAAAATAGAAATGTTTATTTCCAACTATGCTAAATGTTTTGTTTGTTTGTACTTTTTTAAATAAAGAATTGCCGGTTCTTGTTTGTGGGATGGATTTGTTCTTCGCCTAATGTGTGCATCAATGCAAAAACAACAACACTCACACACGTGACACGTGTTGAACTGTAATGGAAAGGAGCTGTTCTATTAATAAACGTTTGCTAAAAGATTTGGAGTGGATATCGACCAACCTGTAGTGGACCTGATATCCATCAGCGGCAATCTTGTTTCATGCATGCACTGTTTAGCAATACTAAGGTTAGATAACCAGCTTACGAGTCGCTTACGGTATACTGTACATTATAACCAAAGTAACACGGTTAGTAAATTATTTAATTACTTACAGTACATGTCCTGTAATAAATAATCACATATTTTCGGTCGATGGACCTACGCTTGCAGAGGCTAAGAAGCAGAAACTATTTGGGTTTAGCTGTTTTGCTAGCAGGAGAGATTAGTACATGGCCTAGCCTATGGCAGAATTGATTCACGGAGCCTATTATAAGGCCATGCTGGGCAGTGCTTCTGCATTCAGAAAATATTAATTGTCATGCCGATTGCAGGACAAATAAAACAGGAATTTTATATAAATATATTAAGTTTGTGTTTGTGTCGCATTTAAAACAGACAAACATTTATAAAATGTTGTTAACCTCTGGTCTGGTTCCGAACTGGTGAATTTTGTGTTAAGATCAAAAGCCCAAGTCACATCACAGTGAGCTATCCAGATGTAATGTTCATAGAGTCTACCAGAAAACCTATGGATTACAAATGTGACACCAGCTTGAGAAACAGAGACTATTTTTATTAATTAATTATTAATTAATTTGTAGTAATAATTAATGAAAATACTTATTTAAAAGACTACACTGAATGAAATTCAGAGATCCGGGTTGCGTATATTATTAGGACTTCCCAACATCCATAGGGGGAAAAAATCCCATCACATGGTGTTTTTAACCAATAACCTCAGAACTAATAGCGCAAATCTTAAATGAATGAGCTAATTTATTTGTATTGGTACTGTGTTAGAACCATAATATAGATAGGAATAGCAATTATCTATGCATGAGTATACATAACGCGCGTGATGGACAACTTGCAGTATAACTTACTATACTTACAGTAGGTTATAGTATAACTTACTGTATAAAACGAAGTGTAGCCTATTTTTGGAGAATATAAATACATTTAGCAATTTCTTAGTATAATCGCCCCTGACGACTTACTGCCGAGACTCATTTCAGGTGGGGGTTGGTCTCTGTCAGGGCTGCGCTTTGTCACCAATCCTGTTTGTGATATTCATGGAAAGGATATCGAGGCATAGTCGTGGTGAGAAGGGTTGCAGAGCACCCTAGGCTGAAGGTCGATTTTGTGATCGTATCATCTGACCTGAGGCCGCATGTTTGGACACTCGGGTGAAGAGAGGGGCAGAGCTGTCAACTGATTACCATCTGATGATGAGTTGGGTCAAAGGGTGGGGGAAGACTCTGGACAGACCTGGTAAGCCCAAACGGGTAGTGCGGATGAACTGGGAACATCTGGAGGAGGCGCCTGTCCGTGAGATCTTCAACTCACACCTCCAGCAAAGCTTCTTTAAGTGGGCAATGTTCAAAGCTTCCACTGCTGAAGCTGCGGCGGAGAGCTGTGGTCTCAAGGTCATAGGCGCCTCAAGGGGCGGTAACCTTCAAACATCGTGGTGGACACCGGTGGTCAGGGAAGCCGTCCGACTGAAGAAGGAGGCCTTTCGGGATATGTTGTCCTGGAAGTGTCCGAAGATGGTTGCAAGGTACCGACTGGCCCAAAGGGCTGCAGCATCTGCCGTAGCAGAAGCAAAGAAGCAGGTGTGGGATAAGTTCTGTCACACTCTGATCGTTCACCTGTTGTAGTCTCCACCCCACACCAAATGTTTCCAGTTCCCCTATTACCCTGAGTGTATTTCACCCTTGTTCTCTGTTCTGCCATTTGCCAGATGGTTTGTCTTGTACTCTCGTTCCAGCGTTTGCCTCCCTGTGTTTCCTGTCCTAGTGTAGTCTACTCCCGGTCTCGATTCTTCTGCCTGCCTTGGATTACGAACCTGCCTGCCCCTTGGTACTTTCACCTTCTGCTTTTCTGTGAGATCTCTGCCTATATTGGATTACGAGCCTGCCTGACATTTATACATAATAAACTGTTGTTGAACGCAGGGCGCGTTGCCTTGACTCCGTGTCCGCACTTGGGTCCTTGTATTTGCCGTTGTGACAAGTTCAGAGAAGCCATGGAGAAAGACTTTCGGACGGCACCGTCCAAAGTGTTTCTGGAAAGCGGGGAACCATCCAATATGTGTACAGTAATGATGGGACACTGTTGACCTCACCTGAGGTCTTTCAGTTGTATCTTCACGAAATCACTAGAAAAGAGCTGCCCTGGCTGTAGACTGTGCATACGACCAGACACAGCAATATTGTTAATATTTTTTTATTTTGAAGAAAACAATATTGACATCAAAATCACTAAACTATGAATACCCTGCTGAGGATAAAACCAACATAACTGCGTTTGGGTATCTGTCTTTTTCATCTTGCACACAACAACTAGGGATGACATCTCTGTCTTTGTTCCACACCGCCATACATTATAGAGTCTATATGCAGTGTGTTCAAAGCCACAACTCCTATCTCTTCGCTTGTCAGATGAGATGACCCTCTTACTGCCATGACCACATCATCCTCTGGCATTCGTCAGGATCCTGTACACTCTGTAAGATTACATATATATAACATAATATATCTACAAAAATAGTCTGTCACACATCTTAATTTTTTTTAATATGTAGCTGTGCATTAGGCATTGCTTATTTATACAGGCTATTCAGAAATAGGAAATATTTACAACTACTGTCTAGTTTATTTTTAGACTTTTTGGTTTTGGAATATTTTGGACCATATGTTGGACCATTGATGTATAATAACATTCTGCTTATGCAAACACAAGGTAGGCTAAAAGTTTTTAATTGGCTCCCCAATAATTGAGTCTAGAAGCAAGAGATTACATCTGCTCTTGGGACACAGTCTTGACTGATACTTCTTTTCCTAGCAAGCAACATTACTGTTCAGTAACTATCTGGCCGTTAGCTACTGGTAAGGCACCTGTAGCCTATAAAATTTGTAGGCTAATGGTTATCCTATATGTTATGGGTAGCTCTGACTACCTTGTTTTATTTAAATTCTCACGAGCCTACTTGGCCAGCCAATGATAGCGTTACGCACCTGTACACCTATCCTATATATATATACGCCGAGGTAGGTGAGTCCGTCAGGTTGTTTTTGCAGGCGCAGCAGGTAGTCTATCCAATCGGTCATTCCCTGACGAACATTGTGGATTCTGAATCCTCTGGTACGTAAAATGTTTAATAACCCTTCGCTTTTAAGGCGAATAGTGTTAAGTAGTTCTATTTTGTATTTAGGTGGGTTGCGCCGGTTCCAGAACGCTGTCTAAAGAGTGCAGAGGTAACTTATTCTTCCTAATGGTTATATGTAATAAAAGCTATCCATATAAACTGGATTCTATTGCAGGTGCGCTGCTGTTTTGCCCTTGGTTCGGGTTGCCACAAGCACCCCAACGTCACTGTACCCGCATCTAGTCGGGGTTTTAAATTACGTACGCTGTAGCTCATTGTATAGTTTATATGTAATTTGTTGTTTTGGTAATCGTGATTCATGTGGATATATGCTCATTTTGTTTCGGTACTTGCTTTACGGCCATAGCGTCTGCTTATATGCAGGAGTTATCCGGCCCGGGGTGTGATTGGCAGGACAGGTGCAGCTACGGGTCTTCTATTTAGTCCCCGCTTGAGTATGAAGTGATTTATCAGTTAAAAATATTGCCATGTGCGGTGGTCTATATATGTATATTTTACGTGTGTGTGTAGTATAAACTAGTGCTTCTAATCCTTTATTAGCTGCAGTTCTGTTTCCAGACTATACCTTCTGTTTGGAGATCTAAATGTATATTCGAGTTGATGATGGTCATATCTGCCAGTGCTTCTGACTTTATCTGAGTGTATATGTAATTTGATATATTTTTATTATTAAATTGATGTATAAGTTAAATAAATGTAATGCTTGTTTGTAACTTGGAGCCCATTTCTGTAGCCTTCATTGTTCACTACTTACCTGTGCGGAAACCTCTGACGTTATATTACTGACCTAAATCTCTTTGGGTGATATTCCCCAAGTGGCGTAGTTAAACTCATATCGCTAATAAAGCCTTAACCATTCGAACGTCACATATAGATTAGCCATTAGCGACTAATGATTAGCCAAAAGCCGCAGTAGAGAGTAGAGTTAGAAATTGTACGGTTATGTAATAACAATATAATGATAGCCTTCTGTTATTATTGGTAGGCTATGTAGATTAAAAAAAACGGTATATGGATACATTTGCTTGGTATGAAAAGAAAAGTAAACATTCCCCACTGTACTAAATACTGGTAGACTGCTGTAAATTAGATCGCTATCAGAGCTTACAACATGTGAAAATACAATTATATCTACAAATACCTGAAATGCTGTATTCGACAAACAAAACAAAAAACATTATAATTATTAATATGTTTTTTTAGTACCTGTGAATCAGACTTAGGTGACCGCTGAGCAATTCAGAACGGCAATCTGTATTCTGGTAGGGGATACAATTTCGGCATGACACTCGCAAGTGCGTCTTTATTAGGGGTGTAATGGTTCACCAAATCCACGGTTCGGTTCATATCTTGGTTTTTGAGTAACGGTTTGGTTCATATCGCGGTTTTATTTAATTTTTTTTCCTTTAAGCAGTATAATCAGGGATTTTTTCTGGCCTCAATTACATTCATTCTGTAGAATTTGTTTCTATACTTTATGCTACTAGATGGCGCACTAGCACCAGCTTCTCAGCCAAACAAGGACACTGTTCTGTATGCTGTAGCGCCAGCACTAAATACTAAAAAACAAAAAAAAACAAATGCGATCGGATTAGGTTAAAAAAACCCTGCTAAAGACAATATTCCACTATAGCCTTAATATAGAACATAGTAATTGTTTGAAACATATTGTATGTATATAATGTTAAAAATAGATACCTTTTTACAAATCTACAATTTGGAATACTAAGATGAACACAGGCAGACGAATGAACTTTTTGGAGCCACATGATGGCAATTCACAGACAGCGGCCAGAGACTGATTTAAAAATAACCTGGTAGTTTTGGACAGTTTTCATACCGTAGCAGTTTTCATACCTTATTATTCCACATTATTTTGTTTGAGTAAAGAAGCAAAGGCAATAGACTCATTGCTCGTAATCCGACATCGTAGTGTAGAAAATTGTGCTTAACATTTTAGATATTCTATTTTAGCTATATGTTAGATCCTAAAAGGGCTGTGTTTGAGAGAGTTCTATGTTATTGCTTAAAAGTAAACAGACAGGAACAGAACACCAAGTGCTGAGGGCCTGCGCAGGACCAGAGCAACTAGTGAAGCCAGCTATCTCTCAAGGCCAAATGTGTGGCACGTTTGGTTTCGGTGACGTCAGCTCTGCCTAACAACTCCTTAGTTACCAGGCAAGCATGAGAGGTCATCAGCACCCAGGGACTAAAAGATGATGTTTAACAGTTTAGATATGCTCACAGGAGATGATTTGTGTGTCACACTATTGTAGGAACTAGACTGTGTTATGTGTAACAAAGTGCTGAGTCAGCAGGGAGCAGGGAAAGGGAGATAGAAACAGACCAGTAAACAAAAGTTAGGCATGATGGGGGGGCGTGAAGGGGGTGTTCACAGATATCTCCCCCAGCAAAGACGCTCAGCAGGAGGAGAGAAACGGTGTGGGCTTCAAGAATTGGGAGAAAGGTCCAATGACCCTCAATCAAGATCAGATTGGGAAAACTGTCTAGAATTGTATTAGTGGGCCGAGGGAGTGGCAGGGGCCAGACTTCGCGAACTGCTGATATTGCATCTTGTCGGTAAGGAAAGAAGCGGCCCATAGCGCTGTGGATTGTAATTTTGATCTACCATTATTATATTAAATCTAATGTTATTATATTAAATCTGATTTTGTTAAACTTTGACACATTGTTTCCTCCTACTTCAACAAACAAACACGCTGGAACTGGGTGAGGAGACACCACCCAATAATCCAACGGTAGTGACGACGGGGGTTAACACATAAATCCTAAAAATCATTTTTTATTGTATTTTGAGAACTATAAAAAGAGCTCAACAGGCTGCACCTGTAGCAGGTTGGGTGAGCATCTGTGTGTGTGTGTGTGCGGACCGCGGTTCTGTATTCCGGAACCACAACACGAAACCGTGGACATTTGTATCGCGGGTTTGGTCTCGGTTTCAGAACCGTTACACCCCTAGTCTTTATCAATGAGCAATGTTTAGGTTAAGTATATCAACACAACATTATTTAAGCAGACTATTTCTAATCAATTTATTGTTACTGAACAATAGCCTATATCAATAGCCCCATCTCCAACATTCCTTTCCTCTCCAAAACACTTGAGAGGGTGGTGGCCTCTCAACTCCTCAACCATCTAAATTACAACAAACTACGTGAACCGTTTCAGTCTGGATTATGTCCCAAACACAGTTCTGAAACGGCTCTTGTAAAAATCCCAAATGACCTCCTCCGTTTAGCTGACTCCGGCCTATCAATTCTGGTCTTTCTTGACCTGACTGCAGCCTTTGACATCATCTCCCACCCACTCCTCCTGGAACGTCTGGCTGGCATTGGTATTTCAGGAGTTGCACTATCCTGGTTCTCCTCTTATCTCTCAGACCGCCAACAATTCGTCCAACTGAAATCCCACAGATCAAGATGTGAGGCAGTCTCACTGGGTGTCCCTCAAGGCTCGGTGCTGGGTCCTCTGCTGTTCATCATCTACCTTCTACCCCTGGGCACTATCATGAGACACCATAACATTGATTTTCACTGCTACGCGGACGACACCCAGCTCTACATCTCAACCAAACCCACTTAATCCCCCCCCGACCCCCCCTCCATCTCCCTCACTAACTGCCTTCACGACATCCAGAGCTGGATGGCTCTTAATGCCCTTAAACTTAATAACAGCAAGACAGAGATCCTGCTCATTGGCTCCAAATCCACTCTCCCCACACAAGACAACTTCAGCCTGAACATTGCCGGTCTTCCCATCCCACTGTCAACAACCGTGAAAAATCTTGGTGTAATATTTGATAACTCCCTTTAATTCGAAACACACATCAAAACCATTACCCGGGCATCCTTCTTCCACCTCCGCAACATATCTAGACTCCTCCCTCACTCACATACTCAAGCACCGAAACACCTCATCCACGCCTTTGTCACCTCACGAACTCTGCTGCCAGAATCCTCACAAACACAAAATCAACAGATCACATCACCCCTATTCGGATTCAGCTACATTGGCTTCCTATAAAATTCCGCATAAACTTCAAGATTCTCCTCCTCACTTACAAGACCCTCCACAATCTCACTCCCTCCTACCTCTCTGACCTTCTCCTGCCAAATACACCCTCCCGATCTCTTCGCTCCTCCTCTACAGGACTTCTTGTCACCCCCCAATTCCACCTCTCTACCATGGGGGCTCAAGCCTTCAGCTGCTCTGCCCCCAGACTCTGGAACGCACTTCCACTGCACATTTGACATGCCACCACAGTCACCTTGTTTGCAAAATTCCTCAAAACTCAAGGCTTCAAGGTTGCCTATGACATTTGACCCTTTGTTCTACTCTCACCTGATTGTTTTATTTTATTTATTTTATTTTTGTATATATTTCTCTGAAAAAATGTCTAATACTATAATATGTATATTTCAGCTGATTGTTTTTATACCTATGTATTTTAAATGTAAGATGTCCTTGGGTATTTAGAAAGGCGTCCCAAATAAAATGTATTATTATTAATCTAATGTAGTTATTGATGTGCACATCACTCTTGATAATATCTGTCCTGCAGACTCGAGTTGTTTATGCTATGGTAGCATTACCAGTTACTGTATCAAAAACTAATTACAGATTTGGTTAGCTGCAAATGTTTAACATTAAACTCGTACTTACAGATTGTGTACTAGCGCTCAACATCAGTTCCTTAGCTTGTAAATTTTGCTGAATATTACGTAGGTGGCTATATCCTCACAGGGCGTTACGAAACAAACTGTCTGTAGTAATCTACGTAACATACGCACTCTATTCTGATATACCTGTTTCTTCCCCTGTGTTCCTTTTATGGCAAATACAGACCAGGGGGCTAACAGTCCACGATGAAGAGCCAAGCACTTGTCTGTTTGTCTGTATTGCCAAAAACAACTAGAAATACTTGGTTTTCATGGAATGGGTCATTTTAGCTAGCTCTCCTTGCAACCCTCAATTCCTACAGCAGCACCTACAGCAGCTTTAACTTGCTGTGAGGACTCAGTAAGGCCAGTACAGGTAGTATTATCTAATCAGGTCCAAAGCACCCAAAGTGCCCATATTTAAAAATTGCCTATTATTTATAACCATTATACCAGATTTTGGAATTGTCTGTTGATATAAACTTCTGAGCTTTTGAGGCAAAAACACACAAATTTTCTGCACTTACCTGCAGGATCTCCTCATATGACTGTCTGATGGAATCTTCAAGAGGAGTTTTCCTCACCCCAGCCTCTTCTGCTCTTATTTTTGCTTGTTTCACCTCCTCTCTTAGCTTCTTGAGCCTCCACCTGACCCTCGCTAATTCCCTTTCATACTCTTCCATTTGGCTTTCCTTTTTCACTTCCTCTGTCTGAAGAGACAATATCTGGAAAAAGAAGTAGAATTATAATACATTGAGTTTAAGAGCAAAAGCAATATAGCAGGAGTAGGGAAGAAAATAAAAACCCTGATTCCTTATATAATGCCCTGTGTTGTGTGAAAATTAACTTAATTGTCTGTTGCTTCCTTACACCAGTAAGACCTCAAGTTGAAATTTTCCATAAATGAGCTCCCCGTTCAAGGTAGGTGCACTAATACAATAAAGAAATATATTCCACAAAAATTACAGTAAGTGCTATTTAAAACAATAAGACCAACCAGAAGGTGATTCCCATTGTACCAACACAGCTACCCAGGTGTTTCATTACCTTCTATACAAAAAGGCACATCTTATTTTATTTTATCCTCTGTAGATGATATATTGTATATACAACATTGTATTCTGGATTTCTATGGGAAGAATTACTGTAAAATACTGGTAAATATAAAACAAAAGTGGTGCCATTCATGTAAAAACGTAATGTACTATCAGCTAATGGTACCTGTTTGTGTTGTTTAGGGAATTGAGGTGTTTATTTGGTGACAGCCTTTTCTAGTATTGTGTAAGAATAGGTCTATTTGAGACTATATGAAGTGTTCTGATTGTTTTAGTGCGTGTGAAATTAACTGCTGTACTAAGCTGAATGTTTGTCAGAACTGTATGAAGCCCGTTGCACACTGCACGTAGAGCTGTTTCGTAGCTGAAGAGGAAGCGTTATCGACGCTTTTTCTCTGCTAGGCAATGCACAATCCTTGCCAACTGCGGACAGATTTCTCTGCCCCGCCCCAATCATTTGTCTGGCTGCATTTGCCACTGGTTGCAAAACATCTGGGGGTTAGAGGCCCTCTTAATGTAAGACAAAGTGGGTTGGAAGACCTGGAGGTTAGAGGCCCTCTTAAAAAGTAAGAAAAAGTGGGTTGGAAGTGTTATGGCATATTTTTACTTATTCTTAATTTATTTTATACACACACACCCACCATATGGATTAAGACACCTACCCATGGGCATTGATGATTTTGAATAGTCATGTTGGAGTTATGATGACACAATATATCTAAGAAATATATTATCAGTCTAATTAAGACTTATTGGCTGACTTTATGATTAACATTACAACAAGCAATATTAGCTTGCTATAGCACAAGCAAGTCACCTTAAATATGCATGTCTTACCCATAGGCCTTACCCCATACTACCTTATTATATATATTTAATAATACACCAATTTCTATCTTTGCAGTTTGTCTTGCAGCTGATGACAAAGGGTGGGAGATATTAATTTTCTTTGGAGCTTGGGATCCCTGATCCATGGAAGATTTTGCCTCCCACCATATAATGGATTGTTGTCTGGGCAACAAGATGCTATGAAAGTAGACTACTGAAACTTAACAATTTTAAAATGATAAGACAATAAGGAGAAAACAAGCAGTAATTTAGACAGTAGACATTTTTAGTAAATGTTTCAGTGTTATTAGAGTTATTACCAGTGATAGGTAATAGTACAGTAAACATGGTGACTGGTTATAATTATAGGCTACCT